>JACEFZ010012372.1:112500-159798 GCA_014155875.1 Cepaea nemoralis
ACAGTTATGTATGTAAGTAAGCAGTTATGTATGTAGGTAGGAAGCTATATATGTAGGTAGGCAGTAATGTATATTGGTAGGCAGTTATGTATGTATGTAGGCAGTTTCGTACATAGGTAAGCAGTTATGTAAGAAGGTAGGTAGTTATATGTATAGGTAGGCAGTTTTGTATTTAGGTAGGCAGTTATATATATATATGTGTCACAGTCTTGCGTTTACTCGCAATCAGGCAACGACATCCGTACCTCAAATATAACTACAGCTCGTACAGATGTTTTACACGGCATTTATTTCAGGCAAGCCTGACAATCAAACAAGGCGTTATTTGCCTGTCACATCAATATAATGATAGCCACTCGTCACACATTATATAGATACATATCATCACACATGATCACTCTCTCGTTAACATCGCATGCGTTCACAACAATAGATAATGGCTTCAGAACAACACTACGTCCAGTCGGAAGGCCGTCTTGTCGCTGTCTGAAGCAGCTCAGTTTATCGCTTGCTTACGTGGTCAAACTCCCTCGTGGTGTTCACAACTCTGCGTGCCGTTCTCTTTGCATGCAGCACTGTTGTCTTAGTACTCGTTACCCTCTAAAGTTCTATTCTAGTTTACGTCGTCACGGTATTCCCCGTGACCTAATGTACCCGCCCCTGTTCTCGGGTCGGTCCCTCTGTTGTCCTAACTCTAACACGTTAGTGTCCCCACCCGAGTCTAGTCTTATTGCTATTCTTAAGTCCTAGCTTGGGTGCTGTCTCTATTCTGTCTATACCTTTATAGAGGTCCTGTCTCTATGTCCTCTTAGTCTTTGCCCCTCTTCTGTCACTAGTCTGTTCTACTATAATCTAACACCTTGACATGCTCTCGTCGTCCCTCGTATTGCGTCACCAGATTAATGTAGTAGGTGTGACGCAATGTCGTCGTAGCATATAAAATTAGTCTGATCTAATTTAGTCAAGGGGTTCACTGCTCTATCATAAGGTACACTTCTGCCTCAAATAAGTCTGGTCACAAGTTGCTGTATCTAACCACTGGTTTTAGATCAGCTTAACACATCTCCACTCTAAGCAAGAGTCATTACATTACACTCTTGGGAGCTGTGTTGAACCAGGGCGCGTTAACAAACTAATGCCCCTCAAAATACCGATTCACCGATATCCCAAGATAAATTGCTCCTATTACGGATGCAATACATGAATATATAATTCATGGCTCCCGTGAAATGTACTTTCACTTCTCTTCTTAGTTGTGTGTATGCTGATATTCGCCTATCTTGCTTCCGCTTGTGGATAAATATTCAACTCGCCCTTCCACTTATTCTAAGTCTGTAGTGTCCCCTGATCAGTGTTCGTCCCTTTGAAATCAACTGCTGTTTGTATATTTACCTGTTTGTATTCCTGTTTGTATGCGTGTAAATATTTACTTTATATGTGTTGCAATTAGAAACATAACTATATGTCTAGTATTGATGTATTTAGGTCTTCAAGCATCACAGGTAGGTTAATGTCCGTCACAAAGTAATGCCTTTGCTTAATTTATGACGTACTTCGCCGATCTGGGATCCTAGAAGACAACTATTACTATAATGCATTAGTGGCTATGACACACATAACAATACACACTTCACATGGTTTACACAGAAGACGCGGACAAGTCATAAAAACACGTGTGTGCGAAAAAAAATATTGCACCACTGTTCACACTCATATTTTTACTTCTTTTATGCGTCCGTATACTCATCTCGCATTCACTCATTCATACATTGTCAATTTAAAAAAAATGTTTTATCACTTGAAATAAAATTGGGCTCGTGTTAAACAATATTGAGCCGAAATACAGTAGTTTTATGTATCACCTTGTTATTTACAAGTTTAAATGTATTGCTTACGGCTATACAAAAGAAACTAACTAAATCTACCTATCTTTAACTATTCTAATGGATAATCGGTTTGATCAGTCACTAGACTGATGATTACTAGCATCACTATCATTGTACGGGATGATGTCTAATTCTATTAACTAAGGTATTTAATCTTCTTCTTCTTCTTCTTCTTCTTCTTCTTCTTCTTCTTCTTCTTCTTCTTCTTCTTCTTCTTCTTCTTCTTCTTCTTCTTCTTCTTCTTCTTCTTCTTCTTCTTCTTCTTCTTCTTCTTCTTCTTCTTCTTCTTCTTCTTCTTCTTCTTCTTCTTCTTCTTCTTCAGCTTTCCGAGCCATTGAGGTTCTTTGCTACAAATACAATCCGTCTCCATTCGTCTCTCTGGTGGACCTTCTCTTGCCAGTCGTTGATTCCAAGTGCTTGTAGGTCTGTACATGTATTATCTCTCCACCGCCTTCTTGGTCTACCTCGGGGTCTACGGTCATTTAATTCCTGAGTATAAGCGAGGTTTGTTTCCCTATTGTCTTCCATTCTTTCTATATGCCCCAGCCATTGTAGTCTATTAGCCTTCATGATACCAGTGATTAGCGGGGACTTAAACAGATCATAAATGTCTTTGTTACTTCTTCTTTTCCACTCTCCACTTTGTGTATCTCTAATGGGTCCAAAGATGCGTCTTAAAATTTTGTTCTCAAAGGTTTGTAACAAGGCTTCGTCTCCTTTCGTTGTACTCCAGGTTTCAGAGCCATACAGCACAACTGGTCTGATCAGTGTTTTGTATATTGTGATTTTGGTGTTACGAGATAGCGCCTTTGATTTTAGTAGATGTTGTAGTGCATAGTATATCTTATTTCCAGAGTTGATTCTAGTTTGTATTTCTTCTCTTATGATGTTGGAGCAGTTGAAGATTGTACTCAGGTATTTGTATGCTTCCGTTCTTTTAATGGTCATATTATCTATTTGTATGTGGCCAGAGTTTTTAGCCATTCCGTCTCTTGAAATTACCATATATTCTGTCTTATCTTGATTGATAACCAGCCCCATCTGTTGGGCTTTTTCCTTTAAGTGAGTGTATTTAATCTACATAATGTAAATAACTACTAAGGGGAAATAAGTTAACTAAATTGTTAAAAGTAAAACAAAGATGTTATTTAATAAATAAAGGGTGTTACTAAAGTAAATAATTTACTTAACCTATTTAACTAAATGATGGGTGTAATAAATAAGGTAGTTTAAAATAACTAAACGGAATAATAACTCTTATTAAAAATGGGTATATAATTAATTAACTATCAATTTATGGGTGTTTCTAAGGAAAGGTAATTAACTTAACTAAACATTCTGTAAGAGAAATGTGTTAGTTCCCTTACAAGTACTAAAGTCACAAATTGCTAAGTTCCTAAATTTATTTAACAATTAATCTATTACATTTCTAATTAAATTTACGTATATTACCTCGCTGTTTTAATTGGCTTCATCTGTAGTAGTCTCGCTATAGAATTGTTTACTCAATCTTACTAGTCTAAATCTAAATACTAACTACAATTCTAAATCTAAGCATTAATCGTTAAGGTTTCTAACATACTTAAATGATGGTTATTGCTATCAATGTTTCAAATAATCTCTCAGTTGGAGTATTAGTGGTTCTTCTATCACTACTCTTACTACTATGATGAACCACTAGATTGCTTTAGTGCAGCTTCATTAAAATTATATTATACAACAATAATACATACATGTTACATACATAGACATGTTACATACTAATCTAACTATCTAACTAATCGTAGGTCCAGGCGATGGTGATCACTGACGTGTCGTTCCTCTTGGTCCTTCCTTACGATAGTCTATATACAATTTTCACTGCAACTTTCGTGACGATGTACCGGGTCACAATCTGTTCACAATAGTATCACAGTTTATACGCACTAGATGACTCTATCAATACACTGTTCATGCGTTCAGGCACTACTAGAGTTCTTGGTAATTTCACGTAATGATACTTATGTTACACAGTATCTTCTGTCTTACCATTACTAGCACAGTTTCTATATGAACTAATTGGTAGTAACTGCAGGTAACTGCGGCAGTGTTTCATCTCCTTTCTGCCTCACTTCAATGTTTGAAGGTCTCGTGAGCAGTTGCTCCCTTTAATGTGTCTTAGAATGAATAATATTGGAGAATTAAGGCCCAGCGATAAATTCTGTTATTTTTGGATAGGCCTTTCTCCATAACTAACAGCGGAGAGTTGTCGGTCTCGACGACAAAGTGAGTTCCAGCCAAATATCTATGAAGCTTAGTAATACAATATACGATTGCGAGAGCTTCCAGTTGAGAGACATCATAACGTGATTCAGCTGTGGTAAGTTTGCGACTGACATACAAGATTGGATGGAGGATCTTTTTATGTTCTTGGAGCAGTACACCAGAGATTGTAGTCGCACTGGCGTCACATCTAAGGATATATTGTAACTCAGGATTAGGTAAGCGTAGGATAGGAACATTACTGAAAAGGTACTTTAATTCTGACATAGCATTTAGTAAAGTAGCATCTTGCACATTTATCTTTGCAGAAGATTTTAATAAATCCGAAAATACACATGTTATTTGTGCCAAATTGGGGATAAATTTGTTGTAGTAATTTACTAACCCCAGCAAGCTCCTTACTTGTTTTGTTGTTGTTGGAATAGTGAGATTCAGGATTTTGGTTATAATTTTGTTGTCTGTTTTTAACTGGCCCTTGGATATCGTATGGCCAAGGAAATCTATCTCCTCCAACGCCAACTCGACTTTTGTTGGTTTGACTGTTAGTCCAAACATTTTTATTCTCTCAAAGACAAGTCTCAAAGTTTGTAGATGTGTTGTCCAGTCTGTTGTATGGATGCATATATCATCTATATATGTCTGAACATTTGTGACTCCATGCAGAAGTTCCCTAGTAAGGCGGACAAAGGTGGCAGGTGCGTTGCGAAGCCCAAACGGAAGAAAACGCCACTCGTAGAGACCTAGAGGTGTTGCAAAGGCAGTAAGATGAACGGAATTTCTATCCATCGGGATTTGCCAATAGCCTTTCGTTAGGTCGAGTTTTGAAAAGATAATAGATGATGACATGTTCAAGATGAGGTCGTCACATGACGGAATAGGCTCTGCATCAATTTTTGTGATTGTGTTTAATTTCCTATAATCTATGCAGAGTCTTAAGGTGGAATCCTTCTTTTTGACTAAGACTATCGGAAATGAATACTCAGACTGGGATTTCTGGATTATCCCACAGGCTTCTAGACTAAGAATTTCCTTATCTAAATTTTCCCTATAGCTTAAAGGGATAGAGTAAGGTCGACATTTGATTGGAGTATCATCTAAGAGAACAATGGAGTGTTGTATCCTATCTGTCCTACCTGGTGTGTCTGAAAAAATTTGTTTGTACTCAGTCAATAATGCTATTGTCTGCTGTTTCTGTTCGTCTGTCATCTTTGGCCCTAGATGTATGTTGCTAATGGTTGTGGTGCTTTCTACAGTCGGTACTGGTAATTCAAAGTCGTCTTCTTCTGTCTGGTTGATAACTGTGGCTGTAATATGTTCGTCTTCTACATAGTTCACTATTGTGTTTGTCATATGTTTGTCTGGGGTCTGGTTGACTGGTGTGGTTGCGTTGTGTTGGTCTTCTGTCTCCTGTTCCTGTCTTCTGTAATAAGGCTTTAACATGTTGATATGAAATATCTTGAGTTTGTTATTCAAGGATATCTCATAGTCAACCTCTGAAATCTTTCTCACCACTTTAAAAGGCCCTTGCCATGAGGTCAATAACAGGTCACTCTTATCTGGTAATAGTAACAATACATCCTGATTGGGCTCAAGCTGCAAGGTTTTTGCACCTTTATTGGCATAATGGCGATACATCTCACCTTTGTGTTCCAAAGATGTTTTAGCTAAGACACATGCTTTCATAATTTTATTACGTGTCTCTGTGACTACCTCGTACGGTGATAACGGTTGTGGAGTGTCTGAGGTGTCTGTTATCATCTGATGGTAGATTTGAAGGGGTCCTCTTGGGTTCGCCCCGTAAACTAACTCAAATGGTGAGAAGCCCGTACTTGCTTGCGGGACTTCTCGGTAGGCAAACAGCACTGTTGGTAACAGTGTATCCCAGTCTGATGGGTTCTCTGCTGTTACCTTCGCCAGCATATGTTTCAGATCCCCGTTAATCTTCTCCACAATACCATTCGCAGCTGGTCGATATGGGCTTGTGAAACATTGCTTAATTCCTAGCAATTTTGTAAAAGCTTGCGTCGCAGCTGATATGAACTGAGTTCCCCGATCGGATAAGATGGTTTTGGGGAATCCGAAGCGGGAGAAAAGGTGTAGAAAAACGTTAGCTACATCTTTGGAACTGATGTATTTTAAGGCCACAGCTTCTGGCCACCGGGAACAGAAATCAACAAGAGTTAAAATATAGCGATTTCCTTTACTGGATACATGGTTAAGTGGTCCAACTATGTCCACAGCAACACACTCAAAAGGTCTAGAGGCTAGTATGGTGGGTTTTACCTATGCTGTGACATGTTTACCTTTCTTAACTAGGTGCTGGCATATAGTACAAGATCGACAATATTGTTTTTATGTCGTTACAAAATTTCGACCAGTAGAAATGTGCCAAAACTCAGGCTCTGGTCTTTTCGTATCCCATATGGCCAGCAAACGGCGAATCGTGTGCGATTCGTAAGATTGTTGGACGAACGTTTCGTTGGAAGAACCGTTTGCTGGATTTCTAGGTTGTCTCTCTTGTATGTTCGTGTTGGAATACAATTCTTAAGTCTAAACTCCCATGATGCATTTTTGGTCATTTTGGGTTTTTGACCTAGAAATCTAAAATAAGGAGATATCGATGGATCGGCGCGTTGCGCCAGTATAAACTCTTGTGTGGTGTTGTTGTCCACTGTACCACTGGGTAAAATTAGATGTAACCTTTCTGTTTGTAGGTCGTCTTGTTCTTTACTAGTTTTCGACCTAGTAATCGCATTAGCCTGATTTAAGAAGGTTTCTCTCCAGGCTGCTATCTCTCCAGTGGTACATTTCTTCACCTGTGGCAAACAGCCGATTATCAAGTCCGTACAAGGGTTATTCAAAACTGCTCACGTGAAAGTGCCAGTCAAGAAAGGGGTGTTTATGTTGGCTCTGGCTAACGGGTACTTTTCTATGCTGCCTGAAAAAGTACGGCAGTTAACAAATTCTCCCGTATAGTCTTCTGGTTTGGCCAATTCCTTTCTCAGACCGATTAATGTACTGCCACTATCGAGAAGGAGTTTGCATGGCATGTCATTGACTATTCCGTGGTGGAAACTTAACTTGCCTCTGGAGGCTACTGCTGCATTCGCGTTTTCGCTAGAAAACGGCACAGTGTGCCCACATTCAAGCATTCCGTTCTCATGGAACTGATGGCATGTTGTACATTTACTGTAATTCATTACATCAATCGCTGCTCACTACATTTTCATCATTCTCACACATCTCTTCCACATCACTCTCACTCTCAGATGATGACTCAACTAGCAATGCATTCGCTGCTTTCAACCTCTGTCTTCCAGTACAGCCAGAGGAATAATGACCAAAACAATGGCAAAAAAAACATTTTACAGCACGTCTAAAGGTTTCTCTCTTAGTTTGCTGTTTCCTTATCATCATCTCTAAGTGTGCTGGATAATCCGGACTTTTATCGCACATAACAAATTGTGGGTGATTAAATTTGCAATTTGAGCATTGTGGTAGGTTGCCCCTTTGCTTTTGCCTAAATTTATAATGTTTTTGTGGTTTGCCCATAGCAGCTGCTACAATTTCACTTTCTTCGATACCAGATTTGAAAACATCTCTATTCGATGAAAAATATGCAGACCCCCGTTTTTCTAGCTGTTCTAGAGAATCTACGTCTGACTGCTGCAAAAACTTAGCAAATGGACTGGGGATAGTTGAGATGATCTTGTCCATAATCATAAGATCTCTAAGTTTATCGTAATTACTGTTAATCTTAACCGCCTTAAGCCATTTGTTATAGACGTCCTGCACTGTCGGGACGTAATCTATGAATGTTTGATTACTCTTAGGTTTTAGCTTTGAAAAAAATTGGATTTGGTACCATGGGGCGTCTATTAGGAAATGCTGCATTACCTTTTTGGTGGATATATTCATAGTTATTCCTAAGGTCTTGGGGGATGGATTCTATTATCTCTAAAGGCTCCCCGGAGAGATTTTTCATGTAGATCATCGCCCAGTGCTCTTTTGGTATTTCCTAAATTTATACGGTTTTTGTGGTTTGCCCATAGCAGCTGCTACAATTTCACTTTCTTCGATACCAGATTTGAAAACATCTCTATTCGATGAAAAATATGCAGACCCTCGTTTTTCTAGCTGTTCTAGAGAATCTACGCCTGACTGCTGCAAAAACTTGGCAAATAGACTGGGTATAGTTGAGATGATCTTGTCCATAATTATAAGATCTCTAAGTTTATCGTAATTACTGTTAATCTTAGCCGCCTTAAGCCATTTGTTATAGACGTCCTGCACTGTTGAGACGTAATCGATGAATGTTTGATTACTCTTAGGTTTTAGCTTTGAAAATTGGAATTGGTACCCTGGGGCGTCTAATAGGAAATGCTGCATTACTGTTGGGTGGATATATTAATAGTTATTCCTAAGGTCTTGGGGGTGGATTTTATTACCTTTAAAGGCTCCCCGGAGAGATTTTTCATGTTGATCATCGCCCAGTGCTCTTTTGATATTTCCAGGACTTTTAGTTGGTATTCTACATTTTCTGACCATGCTGAGATAGAATCGCCCTGGCAAAATGACTTCACAATCCCTTTATATCTGGCAAACTTATTCTCTTCCACTTTACTTTTGAGTTTAGTTGTAGCGATCTGAACATGAGACTCAATTTCGAGCTCTTTGATTTTTATCTGTGTTTGGGATTCAATCTCTGCTTGCTTTAATCTATTAGTTTCAGCTATTTCTAGTTGTTTCACTTTAGTACTTTCAGCTATCTCTGCGAGCTCCTTCTAGTGCAACCGTTCTTTTGCCCTTTCATCATCTCTCTGTTGCCGCTTTTCTGCCCCTCTCCTCGTTATCTATTGCAGCTTTTCGGTTTCTTTCCTCTTTATCCATTGCAGCTTTTCTGTCAGTGTATTATTTGAATTCAGCTTTTGCCCACTGTTCTAGTTTATCCCCACTATAACCTAGTGCTATCCCTGCTTCTATGCACTCTTTAAGTGTTGACATGGTTATTATTTATCTTTTACACACTCTCATAAACACAATGATAATCAATTGTATAATAGTCAATTTACAGTGAAAAATGAAAAATAAAGATGCCACTTTATAATGCAGGTCAAAATTATGTGTACTTATCTGATTCTTGATGATAATCAGCATCTCTTACTTCGTTCGGGGAAAAGTCTTCTCTGCTTCTATAGCTACTCTCGGCTGGATGGTACAAATATTTTCATGCACAATCTGGTGTATAGAGCGCAAAAAATTAATATCTGGCGTAACTAAATCACACAGGAATGCACAAGATGTTCTACAAGTTGCCTGGCCAGAACACTGAAATGAGGTTATTATGTTTAAATTTGTGTAATTGTAAATGTCGTAATGTCTCTGTTTGTCGTCATGTCTTCAGGCTTGACCTTCAGCTGAAACGTCTTTAACAACACAAGTTAGAATCACAACATTACATTACATTTCACTCTGCTCTAAATTTCTTCGATCAATAATCATAGTTTACACACTGGCGATGGTAATCAGTTCATTCACAGGTCATTCCGCGCACTTCACAATCTTTCGTTCTCACTCGATAAATCGTTCCAACATATTTCGCTACTGCGTTCATTCGAGCGTTTCACTCCGCTAGCAATCTCAATTTAACATTTAGGCGTGCTTTGCTAACGTTCAGGCGTGCATTTGGGCATGCGTTCAGTTCGTAGCTTCTGACACCATTACACGTTGCCTGTCACAGTCTTGCGTTTACTCGCAATCAGGCAACGTCATCCGTACCTCAAATATAACTACAGCTCGTACAGATGTTTTACACGGAATTTATTTCAGGCAAGCCTGACAATCAAACAAGGCGTTATTTGCCTGTCACATCAATATAATGATCGCCACTCGTCACACAATATATAGATACATATCATCACACATGATCACTCTCTCGTTAACATCGCATGCGTTCACAACAATAGATAATGGCTTCAGAACAACACTACGTCCAGTCGGAAGGCCGTCTTGTCGCTGTCTGAAGCAGCTCAGTTTGTCGCTTGCCTACGTGGTCAAACTCCCTCGTGGTGTCCACAACTCTGCGTGCCGTTCTCTTTGCACGCAGCACTGTTGTCTTAGTACTCGTTACCCTCTAAAGTTCTATTCTAGTTTACGTCGTCACGGTATTCCCCGTGACCTAATGTACCCGCCCCTGTTCTCGGGTCGGTCCGTCTGTTGTCCTAACTCTAACACGTTAGTGTCCCCACCCGAGTCTAGTCTTATTGCTATTCTTAAGTCCTAGCGTGGGTGTTGTCTCTATTCTGTCTATACCTTTATAGAGGTCCTGTCTCTATATCTTCTTAGTCTTTGCACCTCTTCTGTCACTAGTCTGTTCTACTATAATCTAAAACCTTGGCAATATGGGTAGGCAATTATGTATTTAGGTAGGCAGTTATGTATATAGGTAGGCAGTTATGTATGTATGTAGGCAGGTGTGTAGATAGATAAGTAATTATGTTTATAGTTAAGCAGTTATGTATGTATATAGGCAGTTGTGTATATAAGTAAGCAGTTATGTATGTAGGTAGGTAGTTATGTATATAAGTAAGCAGTTATGTATGTAGTTAGACACTTATGTATGTAGGTAGGCAGTAATGTATATAGGTAGGCAGTTATGTATATAGATAGACAGTTATATATTTAGGTGGGCAGTTATGTATAAAGGTAGGCAGTTATGTATATAGGTAGGCAGTTATGGATGTAGGTTGGCAGTTATGTATATAAGTAGGCAATTATGTATGTAGTTAGACACTTATGTATGTAGGTAGGCAGTAATGTATATGGGTAGGCAGTTATATATTTAGGTAGGTAGTTATGTATAAAGGTTGGCAGTTATGTATATAAGTAGGCAGTTATGTAAATTGGTATGCAGTTATATATATGTAGGCAGTTATGTATATAGATAGACAGTAATGAATATAGATAGACAGTTATGCTTATAGATAGTTATGTATATAGATAGACAGTAATGAATATAGATAGACAGTTATGTATATAGTTAGACAGTAATGAATATAGATAGACAGTTATGTATATAGTTAGATAGTTATGTATATAGATAGACAGTTATGTATATAGATAGACAGTAATGAATATAGATAGACAGTAATGAATATAGATAGACAGTTATGCTTATATATAGATAGTTATGTATATAGAAACACAGTTATGTATATAGATAGACAGTTATGCATATAGATAGACAGTTATGTTTGTAGATAGACAGTTATGTATACAAGTAGGTAGGCATTTATGTATACAGGTGGAAAAGTTAGGTATTCAAGTAGACAGTCTTGTATATAGATAGAAATTTATGCATACATATAGGCAGTTATGTATATAGGTAGGCAGTTACATATGTAGGTATTCAGTTATGTATGAAGGTAAGCAGTTATGTATATAGATAGAAAGTTATCTATACAAGCAGGCAGTTGTGTATACAGGTAGGCATTTATGTATATAAGTAGGCAGTTATGTGTATAGACAGACAGTTATGTATATAGATAGACAGTTATGTATATAGATAGACAGTTATGTATATAGATAGATAGTTATTTATATAGATAGACAGTTATGTATGTAGATAGACAGTTATGTATATAGATAGACAGTTATGTATATAGGTAGATAGACAGTTATGTATATAGATAGACAGTTATGTATATAGATAGACAGTTATGTATATAGATAGGTAGTTATGTATATAGATAGACAGTTATGTATATAGATAGACAGTTATGTATATAGGTAGATAGACAGTTATGTATATAGATAGACAGTTATGTATATAGATAGACAGTTATGTATATAGGTAGGTAGTTATGTATATAGGTAGACAGTTATGTATATAGGTAGGCAGTTATGTATATAGATAGACAGTTATGTATATAGATAGACAGTTATGTATATAGATAGACAGTTATGTATATAGATAGACAGTTATGTATATAGGTAGATAGACAGTTATGTATATAGATAGACAGTTATATATATAGATAGACAGTTATGTATATAGGTACGTAGTTATGTATATAGGTAGACAGTTATGTATATAGATAGACAGTTATGTATATAGATAGACAGTTATGTATATAGATAGACAGTTATGTATATAGATAGACAGTTATGTATATAGGTAGATAGACAGTTATGTATATAGATAGACAGTTATGTATATAGATAGACAGTTATGTATATAAATAGACAGTTATGTATATAGATAGACAGTTATGTATATAGGTAGATAGACAGTTATGTATATAGATAGACAGTTATGTATATAGGTAGATAGACAGTTATGTATATAGATAGACAGTTATGTATATAGGTAGATAGACAGTTATGTATATACATAGACAGTTATGTATATAGGTAGATAGACAGTTATGTATATAGATAGACAGTTATGTATATAGGTAGATAGACAGTTATGTATATAGATAGACAGTTATGTATATAGATAGACAGTTATGTATATAGATAGACAGTTATGTATATAGGTAGATAGACAGTTATGTATATAGATAGACAGTTATGTATATAGGTAGATAGACAGTTATGTATATAGGTAGATAGACAGTTATGTATATAGATAGACAGTTATGTATATAGATAGACAGTTATGTATATAGATAGACAGTTATGTATATAGATAGACAGTTATGTATATAGATAGACAGTTATGTATATAGTAGATAGACAGTTATGTATATAGATAGACAGTTATGTATATAGATAGACAGTTATGTATATAAATAGACAGTTATGTATATAGATAGACAGTTATGTATATAGGTAGATAGACAGTTATGTATATAGATAGACAGTTATGTATATAGGTAGATAGACAGTTATGTATATAGATAGACAGTTATGTATATAGGTAGATAGACAGTTGTGTATATAGATAGACAGTTATGTATATAGGTAGATAGACAGTTATGTATATAGATAGACAGTTATGTATATAGGTAGATAGACATTTATATATATAGATAGACAGTTATGTATATAGATAGACAGTTATGTATATAGATAGACAGTTATGTATATAGGTAGATAGACAGTTATGTATATAGATAGACAGTTATGTATATAGATAGACAGTTATGTATATAGATAGACAGTTATGTATATAGATAGACAGTTATGTATATAGGTAGACAGTTATGTATATAGATAGACAGTTATGTATATAGATAGACAGTTATGTATATAGGTAGACAGTCATGTATATAGGTAGACAGTCATGTATATAGGTAGGCAGTTATGTATATAGGTAGGCAGTTATGTATATAGGTAGACAGTTATGTATATAGTTAGACAGTTATGTATATAGGTAGACAGTTATGTATATAGGTAGGACAGTTATGTATGTAGGTAGACAGTTATGTATGTAGGTAGACAGTTATGTATATAGATAGACAGTTATGTATATAGATAGACAGTTATGTATATAGGTAGACAGTTATGTATATAGGTAGATAGACAGTTATGTATATAGATAGACAGTTATGTATATAGATAGACAGTTATGTATATAGATAGACAGTTATGTATATAGATAGACAGTTATGTATATAGATAGACAGTTATGTATATAGGTAGATAGACAGTTATATATATAGATAGACAGTTATGTATATAGATAGACAGTTGTGTATATAGGTAGATAGACAGTTATGTATATAGATAGACAGTTATGTATATAGATAGACAGTTATGTATATATAGATAGACAGTTATGTATATATAGATAGACAGTTATGTATATAGATAGACAGTTATGTATATAGATAGACAGTTATGTATATAGATAGACAGTTATGTATATAGATAGACAGTTATGTATATAGATAGACAGTTATGTATATAGATAGACAGTTATGTATATAGATAGACAGTTATGTATATAGATAGACAGTTATGTATATAGATAGACAGTTATGTATATAGATAGACAGTTATGTATATAGATAGACAGTTATGTATATAGATAGACAGTTATGTATATAGATAGACAGTTATGTATATAGATAGACAGTTATGTATATAGATAGACAGTTATGTATATAGATAGACAGTTATGTATATAGATAGACAGTTATGTATATAGATAGACAGTTATGTATATAGATAGACAGTTATGTATATAGATAGACAGTTATGTATATAGGTAGACAGTTATGTATATATAGATAGACAGTTATGTATATAGATAGACAGTTATGTATATAGATAGACAGTTATGTATATAGATAGACAGTTATGTATATAGATAGACAGTTATGTATATAGATAGACAGTTATGTATATAGGATAGACAGTTATGTATATAGATAGACAGTTATGTATATAGATAGACAGTTATGTATATAGATAGACAGTTATGTATATAGATAGACAGTTATGTATATAGATAGACAGTTATGTATATAGATAGACAGTTATGTATATAGATAGACAGTTATGTATATAGGTAGACAGTTATGTATATAGATAGACAGTTATGTATATAGGTAGACAGTTATGTATATAGATAGACAGTTATGTATATATAGATAGACAGTTATGTATATATAGATAGACAGTTATGTATATAGGTAGACAGTTATGTATATAGATAGACAGTTATGTATATAGATAGACAGTTATGTATGTAGATAGACAGTTATGTATATAGATAGACAGTTATGTATATAGATAGACAGTTATGTATATAGATAGACAGTTATGTATATAGATAGACAGTTATGTATATAGACAGACAGTTATGTATATAGATAGACAGTTATGTATATAGATAGACAGTTATGTATATAGATAGACAGTTATGTATATAGATAGACAGTTATGTATATAGATAGACAGTTATGTATATAGATAGACAGTTATGTATATAGATAGACAGTTATGTATATAGATAGACAGTTATGTATATAGATAGACAGTTATGTATATAGATAGACAGTTATGTATATAGATAGACAGTTATGTATATAGATAGACAGTTATGTATATAGATAGACAG
Source organism: Cepaea nemoralis (assembly GCA_014155875.1). Lineage (NCBI taxonomy): Eukaryota > Metazoa > Mollusca > Gastropoda > Stylommatophora > Helicidae > Cepaea > Cepaea nemoralis. The sequence goes on from JACEFZ010012372.1 coordinate 127,720, forward strand.
TTATGTATATAGATAGACAGTTATGTATATAGGTAGACAGTTATGTATATAGATAGACAGTTATGTATATAGATAGACAGTTATGTATATAGATAGACAGTTATGTATATAGATAGACAGTTATGTATATAGATAGACAGTTATGTATATAGGTAGACAGTTATGTATATAGATAGACAGTTATGTATATAGGTAGACAGTTATGTATATAGGTAGACAGTTATGTATATAGGTAGACAGTTATGTATATAGATAGACAGTTATGTATATAGGTAGATAGACAGTTATGTATATAGATAGACAGTTATGTATATAGATAGACAGTTATGTATATAGATAGACAGTTATGTATATAGATAGACAGTTATGTATATAGATAGACAGTTATGTATATAGATAGACAGTTATGTATATAGATAGACAGTTATGTATATAGATAGACAGTTATGTATATAGATAGACAGTTATGTATATAGATAGACAGTTATGTATATAGATAGACAGTTATGTATATAGATAGACAGTTATGTATATAGATAGACAGTTATGTATATAGATAGACAGTTATGTATATAGATAGACAGTTATGTATATAGATAGACAGTTATGTATATAGATAGACAGTTATGTATATAGATAGACAGTTATGTATATAGGTAGATAGACAGTTATGTATATAGATAGACAGTTATGTATATAGATAGACAGTTATGTATATAGATAGACAGTTATGTATATAGATAGATAGTTATGTATATAGGTAGGCAGTTATGTATATAGATAGACAGTTATGTATGTAGGTAGACAGTTATGTATGTAGGTAGACAGTTATGTATATAGATAGACAGTTATGTATATAGATAGACAGTTATGTATATAGATAGACAGTTATGTATATAGATAGACAGTTATGTATATAGATAGACAGTTATGTATATAGATTGACAGTTATGTATATAGATAGACAGTTATGTATATAGATAGACAGTTATGTATATAGATAGACAGTTATGTATATAGATAGACAGTTATGTATATAGATAGACAGTTATGTATATAGGTAGACAGTTATGTATATAGATAGACAGTTATGTATATAGGTAGACAGTTATGTATATAGATAGACAGTTATGTATATAGGTAGACAGTTATGTATATAGATAGACAGTTATGTATATAGATAGACAGTTATGTATATAGATAGACAGTTATGTATATAGATAGACAGTTATGTATATAGATAGACAGTTATGTATATAGATAGACAGTTATGTATATAGATAGACAGTTATGTATATAGATAGACAGTTATGTATATAGATAGACAGTTATGTATATAGATAGACAGTTATGTATATAGGTAGACAGTTATGTATATAGATAGACAGTTATGTATATAGATAGACAGTTATGTATATAGGTAGACAGTTATGTATATAGATAGACAGTTATGTATATAGATAGACAGTTATGTATATAGATAGACAGTTATGTATATAGATAGACAGTTATGTATATAGATAGACAGTTATGTATATAGATAGACAGTTATGTATATATTCAGACAGTTATGTATATAGATAGACAGTTATGTATATAGATAGACAGTTATGTATATAGATAGACAGTTATGTATATAGATAGACAGTTATGTATATAGGTAGGCAGTTATGTATATAGATAGACAGTTATGTATATAGATAGACAGTTATGTATATAGATAGACAGTTATGTATATAGATAGACAGTTATGTATATAGATAGATAGTTATGTATATAGATAGACAGTTATGTATATAGATAGACAGTTATGTATATAGGTAGACAGTTATGTATATAGGTAGACAGTTATGTATATAGGTAGACAGTTATATATATAGATAGACAGTTATGTATATAGGTAGACAGTTATGTATATAGGTAGACAGTTATGTATATAGATAGACAGTTATGTATATAGGTAGACAGTTATGTATATAGATAGACAGTTATGTATATAGATAGACAGTTATGTATATAGATAGACAGTTATGTATATAGATAGACAGTTATGTATATAGATAGACAGTTATGTATATAGGTAGACAGTTATGTATATAGATAGACAGTTATGTATATAGATAGACAGTTATGTATATAGGTAGACAGTTATGTATATAGATAGACAGTTATGTATATAGGTAGACAGTTATGTATATAGATAGACAGTTATGTATATAGGTAGGCAGTTATGTATATAGGTAGACAGTTATATATATAGGATAGACAGTTATGTATATAGATAGACAGTTATGTATATAGATAGACAGTTATGTATATAGGTAGACAGTTATGTATATAGGTAGGCAGGTATTATGGAAACAGATGCATTTTGGGGGCAATTAGATTGATGTCTTAGTTCCGGCTCCGTGGTGAAGGCGTTACGGACGCTGTTCGTAATCCCGAATACCCGCGTTCAAACATTGTTGTGGGCGATTTGGCAGCAGACCGCCTTACGTTGATTTTTTATGAAAGGGTTTGGGTGCTGGTAGTTCAGGAAGCAAAACTACTGAACATAAACTTTAACAGGACTCACGAAGAGCCCAAAAATTGCTGGGGTTGACTGCTACGTCCTGTAAAGGATATGCAACTACTTTCTTTGATCTTAGTGGGAATACAGGCAAGCAGTCGTGGAGTTGTGTAGCTATGCAGGTCGGTAAACATGTAGGTCGGTATGCATTTGGGTGTATGGAAGCGTATATGCAGATAATCGAGCAGGCATGTAGGTAGGTAGGTAATTATATAATTTCTTGAGTAGATAAACATATATTATAAGCGTAAGAAGTGGCAACGGATCACATACACTGAAGTATTGGAAAGATCGGGTGTGTTCATGCTCAGCTTTTGTAGACTTAGATGGATAGGACCCATTATGAGAATGGACGAAAGTAGAATACAAAGGGAAATCTTGTTAGGCTAATTACGAATGGGTTAAAGTTTTCGGGGTCGGCCTCTACTACGGTCCAAAGATTTATGTAACCGGGAGATGAATGATACAGGCATTGATGCTGCACTTTGGGAGCAAGTCGCAGCTAAACGCATTGCAAGGAAGTAACAGATCGAGAATGGAATAAAGACAATGGAGAAACCGATTATAGATACGTCAGAAATTGACCGCGTGAGTGTCAAATAGTGCATGATGGTGGAAATGACCGTATGTTCACATGCATCCGCGGTGAACAAAATGTACTGCTGGATCGCCACGTCAAAGTTAAAAATATGCCCTGGTTTCTTTGCATACATAGCTGATGTCTCTTTAACTATATATCATTCGTTAATGTGTGATGATAAGGCTCTTAGTGCTAACGGGTATCTTATCCCACATATAAGAACTTCTATGGCAATAAGATGGCCAGCCCGTGGATTGTGCCGATGTTATTAATGCCCTTAGAGCAGTGGTTCTCAATCTTTTTTGGCATATTCACCCCTGCACCATATGTTCAGAATGTCAACCCCCCCCCCCCCCTATTTTTTCATATTTCCTCCGTATAACCCCCGCCCATACACAGTATACGTAAACATGGAAGGTAAATTTAATAACACGTAGTAGAAAACGTCTAGACGTTTACATAAAACGTGATTTGCGGGTCTACTTACGTTATAAAACGAATTTCAGAAGGGCGAGAAGTACAGAACAGTAAAGTATGGAGGGAAAAACAATATCAAGTAATCGGTTCTTGTATTTACGCGATCTTGATATAATCTTTAACCCCCCCCCCCCTCCCACACACACACACACACACACCTCAGGAAACCCTTAAAATTTTCTCTCTCCGTCGGGGGGAGGGGGGGGGGGCGAGGGGGATTCTCCACGATTGACAACCACTGCCTTAGAGAGATATCAAGAGCGAACTTTGACATCAGTGAATTTGTATTGTTGTTCAGTACCAAAGATTAGAATGCGAGAATTGGTACGGCCAAGCACGAAATGCACATAGAGAGAACACAGCACAGGCACTATTAGCTGCCGAACGCTGACGCATATGTTGGGGCGAGGATCTGAGCACCTATGGACTTGAAGGAGTGCAAGGATGATACCACAACATATAACAGATAACATAACCTACACTCTTTTGTAAATGATGCATGCCATCAGATATCTTAATAGATCGTAGACCGGGTGATGAGTCTGTATTATCATACCCTGCATCCTTATCACTCTATGTCCAGACAACACACCATCATGTCACATGTAACCATGGCCTTAGCTATTTACAGCATATACACTCAACACTCACATACTGTGCGACATGGAAATTTAATCTCCAGCAAACATGATGCCGTCTGCTGACATACTCAATACATTTGATCTGCACTGAATCATAGATCATAATACTGGATCTGATGCCGTTTATATCACACTGTAAACTGATAAACGCAACTTCTAACGCTACCAACAGATGATTTCTATATCATCACATTCTTCTCAAGTACGCATGTCTGCTCGTGTTGATGCTTCAAACAGGCCTCCCCGTGTTTTCTCCGGTCAACTATTTTTATCAACCCTTTGACCTAATTAAGGTCCGTCATCACAGTCTGGGATTCCGCTTGAGCTGGACATGTCATGAGGAGGGAATAACTCTAGCATGTCGTCACAACGGCAAATCTGAAGAGGAAAAGAGGCATGGGAAGCCAAGAGAGAAGCTGCCAGACAGTTTGATAACATGATATGGAGGAACATCGATATCAGAAATCCTTGGAAGCGCAAGAAGACTATGGGTAGGCACGGTAACGAACACAACACGCCATGGGCTATAAGACAAATGCTGAAAACAGAGTATGCATAAATACTCGTATTAACCTACAAAAAAAAGGAAACTTTAGGGGATGCAGATGAATGTCAACTTTGGCATTGCTAAAATGAAATCTAAAATATTTTGCAGAAGTGTCCAACATATGAAGAACATAGAAAATAGTGTTGGCCTGCATTTGAGGATACATTCTAGGGGATTGACAACACGCTTCAGTCTATTGCTGCTTTCTTTGCATTTATTCTATTTATGTCTAAATGAGGGAAAGCTTAAAGTAGTATGTAATGGGACTGAGAAGTTAAATATTCAAATTTTAGAAATTAGGGAAGATCGCTGGAGAGGCAAAGGACATTTTACAACTGAAAATGGACGTCTGTTCATTTATTCTGGTAGAGACGTCGGAGGCCACAGTGGAGTGGCATTTTGTTTAGATAAAACAACTGCAAAAGCTTTAATGGGATGTAATCCAGTTAGTGATAGAATCCTCACTATTAGACTTAAAGGCCGTCCCAAAAACACAACTCTTATACAGATATATGCACCTACTTCAACAACATAGGAGGGCGATTTTGAAGATGTTTACTACACACTGCAAGACACGTTAAATAAGATTGGTCATGATATAGCAATAATAATGGGAGATTTTAATGCAAAAGTAGGTTCAGGAAGAGCTGAAAATGAGAGACACGTTTTAGGAAAATTTGGAGTGAGAAATAGAAATGATGCAGGTGACAAATTAATTGAATGTTGCACAGAAAATAAGTTAACGGGAGCCAACACACTTTGTAAACAACACCAAAGAAGATCTTCACATAGAAGTCTCTGGACAGTATTACCAAACAATCAGATAGATTATATTTTAATACAAAGAAGATGGAGATCAAGCATAACATCTGCAAAAACCTTACAAAGCGCAGACTGTGATACAGATCATCAGTTATTAGAAGCAGATCTGAAATTAAACCTCAAAAAGCTTACCCGAGGACCAAGGCCACTTCGTTTTGATCTCACAAAAATACCAGATGCATACAACGTAGAAGTTAGGAATCGCTTTGGGCTCTTGATGTCTGTACAAGAGGAAATGACACCTGATGAACTGGTAGTACAAGCTAGAGATATCTTGATAACTGCAGCCAAAGATTTCATTCCGACCAAGAAAACATAACTTAAGCCACAGATTACATCAGACACGTTAGAATTAATCAAACAAGGAAGGGAACTGAAGCAGAAAGGAAGTGAATCCGATAACAGCAGGATGAAGTCTAAATCTTTAACTCGAAAAATAAGAAAGAACACAAGAAAGGACAAAAATCAATATATACAAGATTGCTATACCAGATTTATTGATTGATTGATTTAGGAACCGACATCCCAGCATTCGGGACATTCCCATAAGTGCTCCGTCCCCATCCTCAGCAGCCAGCGAAGAGTTCCAACACTAATAGTTCCAGTAGCAATCTGATTATATGTCCGTCTCGCCCTTCCCCCGAGCGCCGACCGCCGGCCAGATCCCCCCGTCACACCTCGCTGCCTCACTCCTACCAGACCATGGTGATCCATCCGCTCCCCCGAGGTGCACACGCGCTCCCACAAGGCCGCAACCACGTCTGTCTTGCCATGCATGAACACTCCACCAAGTTCTGCCGAGGCAGCCAATCCGTCCGCCTACCCATTCCCCAGCAAACCGGCATGCCCCGGAGAATAGAGCAATATTATAAGACTGGAAGAGATTACGAAATGTTCAAAGAAATAAAGTTATTGATAAGAAATGTTCAACCTCAATTGAATGTTATCTGTGACAAGATAGGAAAAATCTTAACAGAATCTAGATAAATTCTAGAAAGATGGCAGGAGTACTGCAGTGGAATGTATGATATGAATGACAGTGAGGATATGAAAGAGATACATGAGCCAATGACAGCAGAGACAGAACCTGAACCCTCATTAGATGAAATTGCAAGGGCTATAAAAACCTAAAGAATGGTAAATCACCTGGATGTGATGAGATACCAGCTGAACTAATTAAAGCGGGAGGAGAAGAAAACATACAAATCTATCACGCAGTATATAAAAAGATATGGGAATATGGTTTATGGCCAAAAGATTGGAAGATAACTATTTTCATTCCAATACAAATAAAAGGGCAACCTGAAATTATGCACCAACTATAGAACTGTTGCCCTGATCAGTCATGCAAGTAAAATCATAACGGGAGGACTTCGTAAGAAACTGGAAGAAGAGATTAACGTGGTTCAAGCTGGATTTAGACAAGGAAGAGGAATAAGAGATCACACACTCAACATGCGTTTAATAATAGAGAAGTGCATAGAATTTAATGTAAACCTATTCTCATGTTTTGTGGATTATTCAAAGGCATTTGACTGTGTACAACATCAGAAAATTTGGGAAATTATGAGGAATATGGACTTTCCATCACATGTAGAACAACTCATAAAAGTGCTCTATCTAGACCAACAAGCAGCATTTAGAATAGATGGCGAGACATCAGATTGATTTGACATCAAGCAAGGAGTCCGTCAAGGCTGTGTGCTGTCACCCTATTTATTTACACTTTTACATCGAAAATATAATGAGAAATGTAAGAGATGATATAAATAGGGAGCTTATGATGCCTTAAATATCGGCGGTCATGACATACCAGAGATTCGGTATGCTGATTAATGATTCTCGTCTTCTTCCTGAGAGTCAATGAACGAGGAACTGTTGACATACTTTTCGCTGCAAGGCAGCTGCAAGAGAAATGTCAGGAACAGAACTGAGAAATGTTCTCCACTTTCGTTGACCTTACCAAGGACTTTGATACAGTCAGCAGAGAAGGACTGTGGAAGATTATGGCAAAATATGGCTGTCCACGAAAGTTTGTCCAAATAGTGCGGCTATTTCATGATGATATGCGGGCAACAGTACAGAAAAATGGTGAACTGTCTGAGCCGTTTCCTTTCACCAATGGAGTGAAGCAAGGATGTGTGTAAGGAGATGGCAAAATGCCAAGAAGAACAGAGCTGGCCATCCGAGTCCCTGCATGCACTTAGAAAGAGAGATGCACACAAAAGTAAGCTATTAAAAAAAACTGGTCAAGGTGGTTAAAAGCGAAAAATGGGCAGAGGTGTGTCAAAGAGTAAGAACAGACAAGTCACTGAAATTGTTCTGGCGACTGCATAAAAGCATGAGTGGTGTAGTCAAGAATAAGAGCATTTCTGACTTCCAAGGTGCTGACCTCATCTGGCACAGGACTGACGAGGACAAGGGCAAAGCCCTCTTTGAACGCTATCTAGAGCAGAGCAACCAGACAGACACGGGACGCCGAAATCTTGCCAAGGAGGTCACCTCAGACAGGTGCAAGGTCCAGAACACTTCGGATGAAGACACAGTAACAGTGAAAGAAATCAAGGCTGCGCTTCGACGATCAAAAAACAGCGCTCCATGGCCTGATGGCATAAGATACGACGACATCAATAGGTGTACCGACAACGAGCTAGAGAAACTAGCAGACATGTACAACAACAGTATAGGGATTGATAGCACCAAGGAGGAGTGGTTATACAGCTATCTGATTCCCTTGCCGATGCCTGACAAAGACCACACAAAAATTCAGGGATATCGAATTATAACCATGCAGAATACAATAGGCAAGCTGCTGGAGAAGGTAATTGCCAGGAAAATATGAAGCCAGCTAGAGAGGCAAGGTGTTTTCCCACCTACCCTGGGTGGGTACCGTCCAAAAAGAGAAACCTGGACCAATGCAGCAGTTTTTGCCCATGATGTTTATGAAGGTTTCCACTCAGGCATTGAAACCTTTGCTGCAGCGATTGATCTTGAGGACGCATACAACAGAGTACCATTGGATTTTTAATGCCTCAGCTTCTTGAACTCCAAAGTAAGTCCATTCCTCCTTAGTTGGATCGCTGCAGCCCTCTTCCAACGGAAAGTAGTTTTTAGATGTGGCAGTTGGACTTCGGAACCAACAACAATATATCCTGGCCTACCACAGGGATCACCATTATCTCCGGTACTGTTCAACGCCTACACAGTGAGAATCACCAGTGAGCAGATCACTGGACCTGGCAGGACATTGTCATATGCCGATGATGTTTTAGTGTATCGTCAGGGTAAGGATAGAGAGCAGGTTGCTGTGGAACTACAAACCGAACTCAATCGCATAAGTACTTGGTGTGATGAAGCTGGGGCAATGGTCAACCCAACAAAGGCAACAGTGACTTGGTTCTCGTTGAATAATCATATTGTCAACACTCCAACACCAACTGTAAATCTGTGTTCAGAGACGGTGGAAAGAACGCAGGCAATGAATTACCTGGGGATACGGTTTGATCGAAGCCTTGCTTATAATGAGCACATAGACCAGGTGATAACAAAGGCCAAGCGGGGTTTGGCTGCGATGCGGGTGATGGCGGCAGCAAACTGTGAGCAGCGCCATCTATGTCTTCTGTACGAGGGGCTGGTCATGTCTGTTTTGGAGTATGCAATGGCAATCCTGACTCTCAGCCGTAAGCAGATAGAAAGGATGGAAAGGATACAGAATGAAGCTATGCGCATTATTCTTGGATGTACAAGAGATACAGCATGCAGGGCTATGCGCTACCTTCTTGACTTTCCAACCATTGAAGAGAGAATACAAGTTTGCAGGGCACGCGCCTACCTCAGAGTTAACGCAAACACACAACATCCACTGCATAGTGAAATTAGGAAGGTGAAGGGCAGCAGGTTAAAAAGAGGACGGTCGTGGATGGGTCAAGCCGAAGACATTCTTCAACAGGTGTGTTCACTTGAGGACTTAGAACCTGGCGAGGAGTGGGTACAAGTGCCAACAGATTTCTGCACATCCTTTTCAGTTTGCATCCAACTAGATAGAAAATGCAGACAAGAAAATCCGGCTGCTGTGGAGGCTGAAGTACAAGCGTTGATTTTCGAGAATTCGCTAGACGGTGATGCTGTCATCTACACAGATGGGTCGGTCGTCCGACATGTGAGAAGCTCATGGGCCTTTACGGCTCGGACCGGAGGGAGACTTGTGAAGGAGGACACTGGTGCTTTCACTGAAACCACAAGTAGCCTGACTATGGAAGTCATGGCAGTAAGTAAAGCAATAACATGGCTCGAGACACAAACATTCACTAGGGCATGTTTCCTTAGCGACTCAATGAACATGATCAAGAGGATAGAGGAGGGGTCGATCCGAAGAGAATGGTTGCTGCCTCTGGAGCGGTCTCGGCTGGCAAAAATTAGTTTAATCTTCGTGCCAGGGCATGCGGGAGTACAAGGAAATGAGCTGGCTGTCAAGCTCGCAGGTGAGGCTATGGTGGAGGGTGGACGCGCCATGGACCAGCTGACATTCTGAATGCTCTACGAGAAGTAAGACTTTTGCGTGAACCAAGTGATGACTGTGAATCTACAACCATGGCCAGACTGCGAGAACATGAAATTAAAAGAGGGGTGGCCAAACAAAAACACCACGCAGGTAGCGAAAGAAGATTGATAACCAACACATAACTGGTGTCGTTAGCCGCTACACGCTGCGGGATTTACTGAGGAGTGAATCCGACCACTTATGGACTGAATGGTTCGATGTGCAATGAGGATGATCTGTCGACTAACTAACTAACTATATCAAGGTGAATGGTCATAGACTAAGTGTTGTGGACAAATTCACCTAACTTGGCCGCACTGTGTCATAAGCTGCCACAATTTGTGACGAAGTGAATGCAAGAATCTCCAAGGCCAGCGCAGCCTTTGTCAGACTGAACAAGAAGAATGTTATCAGTTATCAGTTGGGGTATCTTCATTGCACTCCGGACAGGTCCATAGGTGCTCAGATCCTCCCCCAGCATAAGCATCAGCGTTCGGTTGCTAATAGTGCCAGTTCTGTGTTGGTTAACGAGGCACCTCGTTTTCCCGATGTACCTCTCGTGTCTGGCCGTGCCGATTCTTACTCCCAAGTCTTTCATCCTGGACAGCGATGTGTACTCACTGACGTCAAAGTCAACTGTTCTCGACGTGTCTTTAAGGACATTAATAACATCGGCACGATCCATGGGCTGGCCATAGTTTAGTTTAGTTTAGTCGACGGATCAACATCACGGCACACGGGTGCAACCCATAAGTGCTCCGTTCTCCTCCTAACTCAAACCTGAGTCTGGAGAAACTCAGCTCAGTGCACGAACTCCGTAGCACCGGCGAGGATCCTGAAATACTTTGGGTAGATTTTTAACTCGAAATTTTGCCCGGGCAGCGCCGTCAGGCTACTCTTTTTCGATTTCCAACTGCCAAGGGAACTTTTACGTGCTCAACAATACACACGGGCGTCCGATCTCACTACCCAGAGACCAGGGGAAATTTTTACTAGAAGTCCACGTGAAAAAAATCCCGGTCCTCACCGGGGCTTGAACCCGGGACCTCCAGCACTCGAGGTGGACACCATACCTCGAGACCACGCAGCCCATATGCAGGGGGTGCAGAGCTAGCCAGTTTATCAGCTCATTTCCCTCGATTCCCGCATGCCCCGGACAAAGATGAAGGTGACTTTACGGACAACAGACTTCTGCAGCGACTCAGAATATATGGGACAGAAATGGAATAAGTCTGCAATCAAAGCTGAACGTCTATAAAGCAGTTGTACTAGCCACACTGCTTTATGCTTGTGAAACATGGACTGTTTATCAGCGACATGCTAGGAAATTAAACCACTTCCACACAGTCTGTCTTGGGAAGCTATTGAAGATTAAGTGGCAAGACAAGATCCCAGATACTGAAGTTCTAGAAAGAGCGTCCATGCCCAGTATCCACACTCTACTAATATAAAATCAGATTCGCTGGGCTGGTCACTGGTATGCTAGATCACAGACTTCCTAAACACATTTTTTACGGCGAATTGCGTTGTGGTAAACGCTCCCAAGGCGGCCAGAGGAAACGCTTTAACAACACTCTGAAAATCTCAGTGAAAGCTTTTGGAATTCATCCTGACACCTGGGAGACTGCTGCTAAAGACCGCAATTCGTGGCGTTCATCATTACATAAGGGTGCAGTCACTTGTGATGCAACCAGGACTGCAAGAACTGTGAAGAAAAGGCTGGACAGAAAAACCACTGCAGGAGATCCTCTTCCTAGAACGTCAAGCATTCTTTGCCCACATTGTCAAAGAACATTTCAAGCCAAGACAGGCCTTACCAGCCATCTTAGCACCCACGGCTCCCTACTTTCAACCCCACTGGGTGAAATGCATGTTCATCATCATTCTTGATGGACAAACAACATGCTGATGATACAGTATTGCTATCCACAACACAGAATGGTATAGAACAGCTAATAGCCTCAACCCAATTGAATATTTAAAATCACAACTTATATCTTAACATAGCAAAAACAAAGATAATGCATACATATACAACTACTTTGGAGAAAGAAATATATGTTAATGCGAAAAAATTGGAAGTGGTGGAGAATTTTTAATATCTTGAGTCATTGATTACCAACAACGGTGACACAATGAAAAAAATTAAACGACGGTTATCAATTGCTCTTCAAAGACTAAAACAATTGAATAAATTATGGAGTGGGACAGACAGAACTACAAAAATTAGATTTTTAAGAGCATTCATCTTTCCCATTCCAACATACGCCTGTGAGACCTGGAAAGTTACTAACCAAGCTGAACAGCGCTTAAATTCCTTTGAATATAAATGTTATAGACGAGTTCGAAGAATATCTTGGGTACAGAAAAGATCAAATACATCCATACTTCAAGAGCTGAATATTGAAGAAGGTTGGCGATTTAAAGACAATAAAACCATGGAAATTGAATTACTTTGGTCACAATGGTGAGGTATATGCCTGGGAAAAGAGGAAGAGGAAGGCCAAAGAGAAGATGGGTGCAGGATGTGGCGGATGATCTCCAGATGGGTGTATCAGATGCGGAACATCTTAGTTATGATAGAGAGGTTTTCCGGAAGATGGTTATGGGAGTGAGGTTCTACAAAGGAAATGCTACTGAATGAATGAATGAATGTCTGACGTTGAACGAAGAAGAAGAACCGTGCAATCTGTGACAGATCTATAGAGATCCAAGTAATGTTGTAATAATCATCCAATAGTGATTTCCTCTACAAACAATCTCATGTCGGTTGCTAATTTCTGAGAGGTTTATCATCACCATCATCAAGTGTCATGCCAGCTGACGTAGGCGTTCATGTCTTCCCGCATATCTCGGTCTTTGATGTTCTGAATCAACTCTGCTGCTGATATTCCTCCATGTCACAGTCTCAATCCATCCAACATCATTTCTCTTGGTTGGCTTCTGCCTCTCTTCCCCTCGATCTTTCCAGACGTAACGAGTTCTCCAATGTCTCTCTTCTCATCATATGCCCAAAGAAAGCTGTTAATCTCTTTTATATCTTTGTATATAATGTTCTTGTTACTTTAACCTCTTTCAGGCAATCGTCGCTAGTTATTTTGGCAATCCAAGGAATTCGCAACTTGCGACTTAGGAACCAAATCTATGTTGCTTCCATTCCAAGTTCTTCCTGATTAGTTCATTTACATTGCAAGATTCACTGCTGCACCGCTAAACAGGTTCTATATAGCACTTCAGCACTCTCTTTCTTACATTCAATGACAGTAGACTCATTGCATAAGATACATTTCATGTTCTGAAATGAAGCTATTCAATTGCCATATTCTGTTCTTAATCTCTGTTGTGAAGGTTCCGTATGATGTTATAAATGCTCAAAGGTATTTAAAATTATCCAGTTGGTTAAGTATTTCCCTTTTATTTCCATTTCACATCTTGGTGGTATATGTTTCTTTTACATAACCATTGTTACTGTTTCTTGATATTCTAGGATAGTCCTTTCTTTGCACTACCTTGTCCAACAATTATTGTAGATCTTTTGAATTATCCGTCACCAATACTTGTGTCATCTGTATAGCGTATATTGTGTATATTATAACTGCCGATTAGTATTACCGGCTTCTCTTTAATCTCTCTCATTACTACTTCTGAGAGGTTATAACGTTTTATTCCACAGACATACCCAGCCTACTTTTTATGTCATCACAATGAATCTAACATTGTGAAACTCAACTCTGAGAGCTTGCCATTCTTCATTCTCAGTCCGAGTTATGCCGAAGGTAATTACCCCGACAACTGCGCATTAGTGCTGGAGTCTGGACCTGAGCCCTTGGTTTTAACATTTGAATTTAAGTAAGTTCTCAGTTGTGTCATCAGTTAACTTAGTGTTGTCCTGAAGTTTATCCGACCGACCGTTCGCCCGCCAGCTGCATGCATGCGTGCTTGCATTTCTCCCTGCGTGTATGCCTTTATGCCTGAGTGAAGAGGAGGATTCGAGGAGGATCCCAAACCACACATATATGAACCCAATGACATTTATTACAACAGACTGACACAAGTTGAACAACAGAGATTAAACATAACTCATCGTTAACAACTATAATTAAATCTTTATTGAATGAAGCTCATCTTCTGAAGGTAAATGAGCACCGAGGTACGACACATGATTGATGCCTGCAGTACAGTGGAACTATGTTCCCACAGTGATAGCCAATGCTGCCTAACATCCATAGTCACATGACTGAGTACGCACTCCACAGATAAATAGCAACATAACAGCAAAGAAATTTCAGTGCTGACAATAATGGTAGCAACAGGGACGGACTCTCTATTGATCTCACCCCAGGGCTCGCGAATGGTTAATGCGTGCAGAAAATGGAATTTAACTTAAAAATCCCACTTTAAGGATAACTGCTACCTGACATCACCAACAGTGAGTGGTCTCTGGTTGATAGAGAGACCTCAGCCATGTCCAACCGAGTCTGTGGGTACTCTCAATACCCATCTGGGACACTCAAATCCACAAGCTGACTGGAACAAGTGGAAGAAAACTCCGCGACCTAGCCAAAAACATAATTACAGTGGTAGGTAGGGGCACAAACATTGGTGGGAAAATCTCAACTAGCCTATCAAGCAGGAAAGAAAAACTGCAACCCTAACCACACAGGCATAAACTAGAGTATGGGAAGCTGGACTATTGGGTTAGTTGGGAGGGAGAGAAAAGTGGAGAAAAGGGAAAAATGAGGGGAAATGGAAAACCCAGGAATGTCCCGTCCCCTTAACTACGATAGAGGAGTCACATCCTGCAACAAAAATAAACATAATATGAAATGATAATACAAATACACATAATTTTACATATAACATGGCATGTCAATAGAATAATATCAACCCATACAATTTTCAGAATAAACAACACCATATCGTTTCTCATTGTGGCCACACCCTTACAAGAACGCTGCACACCCATAGTTGTATGCTCTAATACCTCAACAAAATTATCATTTTCAATACCAACATCATGGATAGGTATAGACGTCACCATCATCATCATCATCATAATCATCATCATCATCATCATCATCATCATCATCATCATCATCATCATCATCTGTGGGCAATATCATAATCATTGCTCTTTACATTGTTGCTATCATGATGTGATACCCATGTTACATGCATGCCAAAGATAGATACAATCACATTGGCAATCTGTACTCCGGCGGCGTCCCATTCATCATCACCACTATTACAACACAGTACCAGCGATCTTCCATCACAGTATGGTTAATCATCCAACACAGTACCAATGATCTTGCACCACAGCAGGGGTAATCATCACCAATGAAATCAACCAGTGTTAAAGTCGACAAAAGCACAAACCATCAGTTCCAACCATCACGGGCCGATAACAGTGGGACATGCGCCCCCCCCCCCCCCCCCCCCCATAAAACATAACACCATGAAGCATGTGACAGCTAGGACTGACAGGACTGACAGGACACAACAGCCATGAGCCAACACAACATAATTTCCCATAAATTCACACCGACGGGGGCTCTTAAAATCAGGCATGTACCGTTTGCATTGGTCACAGCCAGTCCCAGCATTTGATATATCAGAGAATACTCATGCAGCCCTATGATGGGGATACCTCACTAGCCACCAATTACTAAACCACGTGACTATATATCTGTTTACGTTAATAGTCTACTTATACACCCTATTATTTTCTTGTTGCAACTCAAAAACACTAAGCTGTGTTTATATTCTGTTTCACTGACGGCTAATGTATGCAGCGACCATTGTAGCTGGTAGTCTATTAATAGAACTGAGCAGTGCTGGTTCCGTTTTGACAAGGGAAGTTTCAGTTTTCATATCTGCCTGCTGTTAAACATTATTTTACCATTTATCCCTTAACTTCAGCAACTAATTCTCGATATTTGTTAAAGAAATTCTGGGTAATTATTAAATGCATGGCTAGTTATAACTCAGATCACTTTACATTGCTTAGTAATAGCGAGCAAATCAATTTGCACGCATACCTCAAAAACCGTGCACAGGGTCTCTGCAGACCGTGTTTTGTGAGTTCAGCCGACCTGGTTTTACTTCTTCACAGACCTGTACATCTGTTGGTATGGAATACAGAGATTCACCCAGATTGTGCCTGAGACATTCAGGCCTCTCCATGGGTAAGGATGAGCTGAGGGGACCACCACGGATCCTCCCCTGTTTTTGGGACCATCTGCCCACCTGCACCGGCGGTTGTT
The DNA here is from genome assembly GCA_014155875.1 of Cepaea nemoralis. Classification (NCBI taxonomy): domain Eukaryota; kingdom Metazoa; phylum Mollusca; class Gastropoda; order Stylommatophora; family Helicidae; genus Cepaea; species Cepaea nemoralis. The sequence continues at coordinate 144,162 of JACEFZ010012372.1, forward strand.
CCAGAACTGAATCCCCAGGGTGAATAGTGAGCCAATTTTGGCGGGGGAAATTAGCCAACGTGCCCCAGCCAAGCAACACGTTCTGGAGCTTACATCCGATCAGCATCCTGTAGAGCCGTGTCAGGCTGCTTCATATATATATATATATATATATATATATATATATATATATATATATATATATATATATATATATATAGGCCTACATATATAGGTGTTAGCGACTTTCTTCGCAACAGTCCCGTATACTCTCGTGAGTGACGTGACGTCGGCGAGAATCGGTAACGGTTCTCACCGCGTCGGTAACTTACGGGATATGTGAGCCGGTCTCTCAGAAAGCAATGGCAAACTACTGAGCGTAATCTTGCCAAGAAATAAACAAACAGCTGCAAGATGCTGATGTTGACAGCGATGTCCTGTAAAGGATATGCATTTCTTTTCGCGTTTTCATCCTGTTTCAGGATATTGCGGTCAACATCAGCATCTTTCAGCTGTATGTTGATTCCTAGGCTAGATTACGCTCATCAGCAGGCCACGATTTTCGGAGCGACCGGCTCCATACTCTCATAAGTCACTGGCGCGACTCGAACTGCTTCCAATTCTCGTGCGCTCACGTCAAACACGAGAGTATTCGGGGTTACGGAGAAAGCTGCTAACTGCTAACTCCTCGGCCAGGGAGATCAGCACACACACACACAGACACACACACACACATATATATATATATATATATATATATATATATATATATATATATTATATATATATATATATATATCTGATTCCGAGCCATTGAGGTTCTTTGCTGCAGATACAATCCGTCTCCATTCGTCTCTCTGGTTGACCTTCTCTTGCCAGTCGTTGATTGCAAGAGCTTGTAGGTCTGTATATGTATTATCTCTCCACCGTCTTCTTTATATATCTATACCTCCATACCTCACGCTGATGGCCTCAGGGCGCTACAGTTCTTTCTGGATCAACGCACAGATCAAGCCATCCCTACACGCACACTTGTGAGACTCGCTGAATTGGTCCTCACCAATAATTCCTTTGAGTTCAATGGCCACTACTTTGAACAAATCAGCTGTGTCGCTATGAGCACTAAAATTGGACCCAGCTACGCATGTGTGTTTATGGGACATCTGGAACACCAGATTGAACTCAGCTATGATGGTCTTCTCCCTTCTTTTTACCGACGCTACATCGATGACGGCATAGGTCTCACTGACATGTCGGAGGCGGAACTGAACCGTTTCATTAATTATGTCAATAACTTCCATCCATCGATCAAATTCACCTCAGAAATGTCCACCACCTCTGTCAATTTCCTTGACACCACCATTAAGTTAAACCCTACAGGCCTCACGACCTCCGTGTACTATAAACCTACTGATGCTCACGGTTTCCTCCTGTACAGCTCATCCCACCCCAAAAGCTGCAAAGATTCCATCCCATATTCCCAGCTACTTCGTCGTATCTGTCAGGACGATAATGACTTCCTCGAGAGAGCCTACGAAATGCTGGACTTTTTCCGCAGACGGTCCTACCCAGAGGACGTCTTGTCGACAGCTTTCTGTCGCATAACCCAGGTCTCGCGGGAAATGTCCCTCGCCAAGCATACGCGACCTCAGAACAATGAACCCAAGCTTATCCTCACCTTCCATCCACATGCCTATGCCATCAAGCACATTTTCCTGAGACATTGGTCCATCTTGGAATCCGATCCTACCACTCGTGAGGTATTCTCAAATGGCCCCAGGGTAATTTTCCGCCGTAACCAGAGCCTCAGAGACCACCTTGTGCATAGTCGCCTCCCCACGGTTACTTCATCCGTGGGCACCTTCGAATGCCATCGTAGGAACTGTCTGACATGCCCATACGTTGTTCAGACACCAGAAATTGCATTTCCCCGAGGCACCTTCACCTTGAAAGATTCTTTCACCTGCACATCCCGCAATCTGATTTATGTTATCATCTGCAAACGATGTGACATGAAATACATTGGCCAAACGGGCAGACGTCTTGCTGATCGTTTTAGAGAACACCTCAGAGACATCAATCAGGGCGCTGACAAACCTGTCCCCAACCATTTCAATTCCTCCAACCATAATGGAGCCGACGATGCATGTGTCACCGCATTAAAACTCTGCTTCTCCAATAGCTGCGTCAGACTTAAGATTGAATGCCAGCTAATCAATAATCTGGGAATCATCCACCCAGCAGGAATTAATACTGTCGTGGACGCTACAGTATAACTGTGGCATCTTCCCCAATTGTCTACACTACCTATTACCGTGCTCTCCCCCCCCCCCCCCCCCTGATATCTAGACTTAATTGTCCCCACATTTCTATATTTTCATAGCAGACTGTTCACATATTTTTGGCTACTCAAATCCTTTTTGGCAACCCATTTTCAATTCTGCGCCACAAGCGTCTTCGCAGCTGGCCAAGTCACCTTTTCTGCCTCACATGTAAATATCAGGTTGTGCATCATAAGTGATAGGTCGTGTGTTTGTGTTTTGTCGTTGTTTGTCGTTAACTATCTGTGTTGTCATTGACAAAGATTCTGAGAATCGAAACGTCTGTGTGTCGTATTGTACGCGTTCGTGTGTATTTTATTTTATTATTCATTTTTTATATTTATTGAGTGCTTCTGATTTCGGATTTTTCACCTGTATTTCGTGACACGTGGATCTCCCTGTAAGATATGTGCAACGTTGTGATGTTCAGTACGTTTTTTCTCGCAGGAGTTTAAAATACCTATTTGTTTCCATTTCATGGTGATAGTTAGCGTTATACCACTGGCTCTGTGGCTAAGGGCTTGCGAACGCGGTTTGTGAGCCTGTATACCCGGGTTCGAAGCACAGCAGTGCTGTTGTTTTTTCGAAAAAGGTATAGATGCCGGTCGTTCAGAAAGCAATGTAAACTACTGAACGTAAAATGTGCACAGAAATAACGAGCAGCGAAAATGCTGGGGTTGACTGCTAAGTACTGTGAATGACATGCAACTTAAAAAGAGTTAAACAACACACTTTCCATGATGTATCGAGTGCCATGACTTACTGCAGTCACAATCTAAGTCACAATGATTCCACTATCAATCAGATATACCTTCTAACAGAAACATCTCTGCATCTTTGTCTCAGATGTGATACCAGACTTCAACTATTTCTAAATAACACATTCCTTTATTGTGTGATAATCTTGATGAAAATCTTCCATATTGTGCTGCATGATTTTAGTATTTTAGAGCACTGTAGTGATTCATCTATGCCTTTCTATTTATCTTAGTACCTACTTTTGTGTACCATATAAAATTTTATTTTTACCTCTCCTGTTACAATACACAGAATGTATGTTTCTTTAGTCATTAACACATTATTGCCACAAAAGAATCATGTACAATAACCTCCTTTTGTATACACATTATTAATACTACATATATGGTCATGTTTTTCAACACTCATTATATATATATATATATATATATATATATATATATATATATATATATATATATATATATATATATATATATATATATATATATATCTCTGTGTGTGTGTGTGTGTGCGATATCTTTTTTTCCTGTACAGTGAAAATATTGTCAGAAATATATAAGATATGGAAGGAATCAACATTGGGGGACGATACATCAATAACATTAGATATGTAGATGATACAGTCTTGATTGCAGACAATGAACAAGACCAGCAACATTTATTAGATGCGGTTGTTGCACACAGTGAACAAGTAGAGTTAGAACTGAATAGTAAGAAGACACAGATTATGGTCGTCACTGGGAAGAAGGAAATACCACAATGTGATATACGAGTGAATTGGCATATTCTTAAGCAAGTGAATCGGATACAGTTATCTCGGAACAGTTATAACATCTGATGGGAGATGCCTTGAAGACATTAGAACAAGAATTGCCATTGCGAAAGTAGCCTTTTGCAAGATGAAAAACATACTGATGTGGCATGTTAGGAGAAGACAGAAGCCCCAATTAGAAGTGGTCTCTGTAAATATATCTTGTATAACAGATAGACAAGATGCAGGAAATGATTTGGCACAGTTGACTAGAGGTATTTCAAATGAAATTGAACATCATTCCCGCTTAGCCCTTTGGAGGAACCAGTTTTCTTGGCTCAGAACCCCCACTGTGAGATTCCTAGACCTAAGCCCAAGTACCTACACAGAAAATTTATAAAAGAAGAAAAAGGTCCACTCAAGGCCATAAAGAGATCTGGACTATTCGCCCCTGTACAACCGAGGAATCTGTTCCCTCACCATAATGTTGTCAGTGTGCTTTCAGTCAGCCACATTAGATCTCCCCTTATTTTATTTGTGTGAAAGTGACATATGTCAGTTGTACCATTGGACATTTAGGAATCAACCGTAGTGAACAACAACATTAACAATAACTGTACTTTACATCAGTTGAACGGAACATCCACATGACAGTTTCTTGACAAAAGTTGGACATACATTCACAAGGAAATGTTTACACCAACAATACATACATCATGAGAGATACTGGACAACATTTCTACACCCTTCACATTTCACTGACATTAACAACAGTTGAACAAGACATGCACCAGGATCTGTACTTGACAACAGCTGGACAGGACATTTACAAATAATGCACTTCACACCAGCTGACCAAGACATTACAGGAACATGTTCTTTAAAACTGTTCTCAACACAATCAGGTTTTTATTAATGAACTGCGGGGGTCGAGGGAGGACCCAGGCTCCATCTTGATTAGATTAGCACTTCAAATACAAAGGATCATGCATTGTGAATCATTTGATGAGAAGCTACTAAATGCCACATATTACAAACCCACCAACAGACCACCAATCTAAACAAAATAACTCTCCTCCATCACACATCTAATCTATCAACTCCTCCTGCACAACAACTCAAGTACATCATGAATTATCCTTTCAACTGTCACTGAGAGTAAAACACTGGTAGACTTTCTAGTATTGGACAGACATAGGGACACACTGCCATTCTGGTCCGTAAACATCCTGTTATCACCTGAAGTGGTGTTTGGAAGGTGCCAGGTTGCAGCTTTCCCCTGCTGGTTCCCATGTAAGTCTAATCCCTCCTGTGGACAGTCTAGAATACAAACATACAACTAAAACTGCTGGTTCCCATGTAAGTCTAATCCCTCATGTGACCAGTCTATGAATACAAACAAACAACTAAAACTAGGCATACCATCAGCTATTCTAGAGAGGCTATTAAAATTATGTACCGCCAACATTCAATTCAACTTTCTAAAAATGTCATACTGCCAAATTGACGGAGTATCCATGGGGAGTCCGCTTGGACCTATTCTAGAAGACATCTTCATGGCACATTTAGAAGAAAATAGATCTTCAGACATCAATAACTTGGCCGTTTAGGTCTTTACGTGGACGATATACTAATTATCACCACAGACAAGCAACAAGCAACGTCGTTCCAAGCTACAATGAACGTGGCACATAAAAACATCCTTCTATCTTTGGAACACGAACACAACGAAGCGTTGCCGTTTCTAGATATCCTAATGAGACGTAGAGCAGACGGCACAATTCAAAGATCGGTGTACCGTAAAGAAACATGGACTGGCCAATACTTTAAATTTTCAGAGCTTAGCACCTGTCCAGTACAAACAGGGCTAGTACAGGACCCTGTTTGACCGTGCTAGGAAGATATGCACCCTAGGACACACTGACAGAAGAATTTGAAACTCTGAAGAATGCCCTAAACCTGAATGGGTACTCCGCAGGATTTATAAAGCGCCACTGCCAACAGCCCAAACCTAAACCAGAAGAAACTACAGTCCCTAAACTCAAGGTTTTCATCCAGTTAACCTTCCGAGGAGATGACGTAATGCAACGTTTGCAGGACCGGCTCATCACAGCAGTCGGGCGAACATTCTGTGCTGCAACTCCGGTTATCAGGTACAGAACCACACCGATCCCCATCCCAGCAGTTAAAGAACCTGTAGCTTTGTACACCAAATCGAATTGTATTTACCAATTTACATGCAGGTGCGAGGCCATCTACATAGGTAGAACAGAGCGACAGTTACATAACAGAGTGTTGGAACACATTCCGAACTGGGTGGACAAGATACTAAACACAGAAGATGGTAGCCTAGTCAGGCCGACACACCGGAACAGTCCTGCTTCATCGATCGTGAGACACGTGCTCAAGAGTGGCCATGTGGTTGAAAGAGACAGTGCCTTCCGTGTTTTGTTCAACACACAGAGTAGTCGGTTGTTAAGGTTTGCTGAAGCTATAGTGATCAACCTGCGTAAGCCGGCCTTGTGCAAGCAGAAAGACATGTTAGTTAGTTTAAAATTACCGTGGTAGACAATCGACATTACTGTGCGGATATGTGTATATTTCAGATTGAAGGATTTATCTAGTTATTTCACTTTATGTTGTGTGATTTCTGCAGTATGTACCTGATGAGATGCAGCGAAATATGTCAGGCAATAAATCGTGCAATCTATTGTTTGTGTCTTCGTTATTCAAAGTATATGAATAGATAATCATGGCCTCTCAATGGTGAGTAGACTGTCTGAGAAGCTTGCGACTGGGGTTACCCATTACACAACAATCTGCATACCATCCAGTCAGTAGAAATATAACTCCACTATACAGCAGCACTCCACAAGTCTCTCCCAAACCGTTTTTCTGAATGAGGATAAAATACAGGATGCTGGTTCCTGCCTTTCAGTACTAATCCAGTTCATATGGAATTTGAACACTAAGTCAGAATCACCCTTTTCTTTATACACTACAGCTATTGATGAGCTGGTGTAAATATTTCCTGAATAATACTGCTGCTACAGTCCCAGGGAATATAATGGTAAGTCTTAGGTACACACACACACACACACACACACACACACACACACACACACACACACACACAGCAGCCATCTTATTCATCGCCTGCTGAAGCCATGAGGTCACTCAGGAAAAATAAGGATGTCCACTTCTAATATTGAAGGTAATACCTTGAATATTATTAACAATAGAGTCCCTCCTGTGTTAGGGTTTATATATCGACAATTCGAGCTCCTTCGTTCCAGGCAACTATAGATGTAAATTCAGGCTGTTATATTCAATTTGTAGTTACTGTGGCAAAACCTGAGGTCTCCACATAAAGGAAAAAGGAGTAACAATTCTGAACTTGGGACTCCCATTTGTAGGTCCCAATAAAGAGGGCCTCTCCACCATCCTTGTTCTCTGTTGATATACAAAAGGGTACAACATTCGCTTTACATAGGTTCAAGACAATGTCATATCAAATATCAACATACACAGATGGAGATGGGAGGTAGAGGGGAGGGTGTTGTCCAGACACACCTCTCCTTGTTGGTGATGGAGTACATTCCACTCTGATGGACTGGGTGATATGTTTTCATTTTCCACCTTTATTTGTGGTATTCACATGTCCATATGCTGAGTCAGGGGTAGCCTTACACATATACAAGCAATTTATAATTCTAGGCTCTCATAATATTGAAACCACAGTAGACCTGGTCACCATGAGAGACAGACATGGTAAAGCAAGCACTGTGAAGCAGGCATTGTAAAGCAAGCAACATGAGCATGCATTGTAAAGCAGCAACATAAGACAGACATTGCAAAGCAAGCAACATGAGCAGGCAGCATGAAATAGGCAACATGGAACATAACCCTAGACAGATATTGTGAACCAAGGATCATGAGACAGATATGAGACAGATGGAAGACAGGCATCATTAAACTAATGGCAAATAACCAATTAGCAGACCAAAAATCAATCCCAATGGGTGGTATTTTGGTACATGAATGTCCCATCCCCTCCATACTCATACAGCAATGCCAGACCTCACCCCTGTCAGACTAGACTCGGCTCACAAGTGCATCATATCATCACCATCATCATGTGCTCTTCCCCCACCACATTAGGTAAAAGAAGCTAAATTGCATAAGCAATTGTTCACATATGTAACAAAGCACATATGGAAAAACATGCCTTTCCCTGTAAAGTTGCATGAGCCATACCATAGATTCAGCCAACCAAGACACAGGTTCGAACACATATTGTCCTTTTTGGAGCTATTTTATATAAACCCACCAATGTAGCAAAAGGTACCAGGGTAATAACCTCAGAGAGAAATTGTATCAATTCTCCTGAGCGTAATTTAGCCACCAGGCATCACAGAAACTTTGTAATTCTGGTGTGCAATACACGTCCTGCCTACATATGGATATAATAAAGCGTCTTTCCTTCTGCTAATGTGAGAGGTTACTTATAAAAACACAACTCACTTACTCAACCATTCTCGGCATTTACAAAGGAAATATTACATGTTACACCACACATTCTGATCACAGACGTAGATCCATAAGAGCATTACTACCGTTTGATCAAGAGTGGGCTATGATGGGCATTCATATTATAATCTAAAATGCACAAATGTTTTGCGAATATGCATTGATAGTAATTTACAGTCATCAAGCATACGCAACCAGTCACAGCAGGGGAATGGTAGGCAATTGGATTATACAGCATGGAAGACCTGACAGGCTGAAGAAGCAACATTCAGAATAACCTCACAATGAAGTCCTGATTTCACATTCACATTTTCTCATAAAATACCCTTATATTCTTCTCTTTCTCTCACTAGGCATAACCACAACATGTGGGCAACATATAGTGATACCTGTTTTCCAGAGAACAATATTAAATGGACATTTTAGGGCGCTAAGATCACCACATCGAGGTGCATCTTTCCTTGATGGAATCGTATCTCAAACTGCCAGACTGAATTTGGCCTAGAAGATAGCGTTACTCGCACAAATGTTAGCCAATCAAAAGACGGGCATGCGCCTTTTTGCTCCCCTTCTTGCTTCTAGAAGCTTCCATGCTATTAATAAACAGGCTATTAGGATGGATTCTGTTCACGATTAAAAGTATTGAGAAAATGTGGTGGACTGGGGATGTGGATGACTGATCCACCATGTCACACTGACCAATAAAAAAAATATATCAATTAAAACGAGAAAAAGAGTGTTGAAGTGCTACATAGAACCTATACTTGTGTATGGATGTGAAGCGTGGACAATGAGCAGTCAAGCTGAAAAACATCTGATGGCTGTGGAAATGTGGTTTCTGAGGAAAATGCAAAGAATACCATGGATAGACAGAAAAACCAATGAACAAGTTCTTCAAGAAACAAATGAAGATCGTAAACTGATTAGAGACATTAGACGTAGACAGTCAAAATGTTTTGGGCATGTTATGAGAAGAAATGAATTGGAGAACTTGGTGACGACTGGCAAGATCGAAGGGAACAGACCAAGAGGAAGACCGAGAAGTAAATACCTGGATGGCTTGACTACATGGCATGGTCGAGACAGGAAAACGGAGCTGATCCACGACTCTGGTGATCGAGTGAGATGGCAGAACATGACCGCCCACGCTTATCGGCGTGTGTGTGTGTGTGTGTGTGTGTGTGTGTCTGTGTGTGTGTGTGTGTGTGTGTTTGAGTACGTGTATATTGTTTACAAAAATTATTACTGAGCAAATGAAAATGAAATAGCAACACATATATGACTGTAAGGAAAATATTGTTGAAAAAAAACGAAGCAGTAATTAGCGTAGGCTTCAAGATTCCAATATACGTTATTATTATGCCATGTAACAACTAATCAACAATGAACGAACGAACGAACGAGCGAACGTTATTTTCAAAGGGTTAAGAATTGGGCACGCAGGCCCGTCTAACATTCTGCTTTTCTATCACTCTCTTTCATACATTATTTCATTCACACATAATTTAAGGCTAACAGAGAACAGCAACAATATAAAAGATATACATTATAAAGGCATGGGCAAAATGCGAACATCAAAACTACACGACTCAGTAATATTAGCTAATGGTGTGACACTTGTTATTAGGAGAATGCACGAGCTGCCATAGATGCAAGGTATGATATGTATGTTACAAAATTCTACTTTATTTTACTCTTTCAGAAATTTCAGTTGTTACATGAGAAAGCTTGTTCTGTTGGTTATCTCTGTGTTCACGGGGTCAAATACTGTGATGAATGGGTTGTCGGGAGCTATATGTCTCATATACTTCCGGAATACAGACGATCTACTTTGCGTTTGAACACACACACTTCAACAGGAATAGATGCATTCAAAGTGAGTGCTTTATATGAATAAGCTGCTGTAATCTCTTCGCTGCTAAAAACTTAGCCAATGCGGTGCCATTACCCATGCTGCAAACATATAGCCAACAAGGTGTAGATAAGAGTACTGGGGGGGGGGGGGGGCATATTAAGTCTTTACGCTAACTATGTAGATAAGAGTACTGGGGGGGGGGGGGCATATTAAGTCTTTACGCTAACTATGTAGATAAGTGACTAGCTAGGCCACTGGGAGGACAAACTAATTCTGTACACTAACTATCTCTGTGGCTAAGGGCTTGCGAACGCGGTTTGTGAGCCCGTATACCTGGGTTCGAAACACGGCTGTGCTGGTGTTTTCGAAAAAGGTATAGGGGCCGGTCTTTCAGAAAACAATGGCAAACTACTGAAAGTAACACTTGCCTAGTACATCAACAGCAGCTGAAAATGCTGGTGTTGACTGCAAAACTATGTAGATACGTGACTAGCTAGACCACTGGGAGGACATATAAGTCTTTACGCTAACTATGTAGATAAGTGACTAGCGAGACCACTGGGAGGACATATAAGTCTTTATGCTACCTATGTTGATGAGTGACTAGCTAAACCACTGGGAGGACATAATAAGTCTTTATGCTATGTTGATAAGTGACTACCTAGACCACTGGGAGGACATATAAGTCTTTATGCTATGTTGATAAGTGACTAGCTAGACCACTGGGAAGACATATAAGTCTTTATGCTATGTTGATAAGTGACTAGCTAGACCACTGGGAGGACATATAAGTCTTTATGCTATGTTGATAAGTGACTAACTAGACCACTGGGAGTACGTCATAATTATTTACGCTAGTTATTTTGTATATGCTGTGCAAGACGTTGCGATCAACTCCAGACTGATGTTCTCCTCAAACAACTTGGAAGAATTCTGCTTTGTATTTATTTCGATAGCATGATCGTCGCTCGTTCAGAAAGCAATGACAAACTGCTGAACGTAAAATTTACCTAACAAATAAAATATCTGCAACCATCATGGGGCTGACTATGACGTAGTCGATATGACACGCAACTAACTTAACCCTGATTATGAAGGGAATGTCACACAGAGTTATATTTATATATGCTCTATTTCTTTTCAGCATATATAAATATAGCTCTGTGTGATATTCTCTTCATAAGCAGGGTTAAGTTATCCGCGTGTCCTCAACGCCATAGAGGCCCTGATAACTCTTGACCACCTGGACACGCTTCCTATCATAACAGAAATTAAGTGTGCTATAAATGAACTTGCATGTGCAAGGCACCGGGTAAGGATGGGATTCCAATAGAGGTTATCAGCAGTGGGCAAGACACACTTACTCTACAGATCCACCAGCTAATAGAGCTATGCTGAAGGGAAAAACAAGTCCCAACATGATTTCAAAGACTCAAGCATCATAACATTGTACAGAACAAGGGTGATCGGAGAGATTGTATCAACAATAGGGGGAATCTCACTTCTGTGTGTTGTTGGGAAAGTATTTGCCAGAATTGTTCTGTCTTCAAGTCCTGGGAGATCAAGTCTACCCCGAATCACAGTGTGGCTTCCGACAGAGCCGGTCTACCATTGATATGATATTCTCATTTCGACAAATGCAAGAAAAATGCAGTGAACCGAATCAGCCACTGTTTATTGCCTTCATCGACCTCACAAAGGCATTTGTTTTGGTCAGTCGTGAGGGTCTGTTCAAGGCACTAAAGGCTGCCCACCAACTCTTCTGTCCATTGTGGAATCGTTCCACACAGGCATGAAGTGTATAATCAAGTTTGGTGGTGCAACTTCAGAAGAGTTTGGAAGTCAAGAGTGGAGTTAAGCAAGATTGTGTACTAGCTCCCACCCTCTTTGGAATATACATTTCACTTCTACTGAAATTTGCCTTTCGTGATCATGATGGTGGTATATACATTTACTCACGCTCAGATGGCGACCTCTACAATGCTCAGAGATTGCAGGCAAAGACCAAAATTAGGAGTGTAAAATGCTGCAATTACGACCCACTCTGAGGAAGAATTACAACGTCTAATATATGCATTCTCCAACGCTTTTTCTGAATTTGGTTTAACAATTAACAAAAAGAAGACGCATATTATGTCACAAGGTGCACATGGGATACCATAAAACTCTATTGACGACGCCGAACTGGAGATAGTCGACCATTCTGCATATCTAGGATCAGGGGTAAATAGCAAATTATCCCTAGATCAGGAAATCAACATCAGGTTTGATAAGGCAGCAACAACAATGAACAGGTTAAGAAAAAAGAGTCTTTGAGAACAGGAAGCTTACTGCTAAAACAAAAGTCCTTGTCTATCAAGCCTGTGTCCTTAGCACTCTTCTTTAAGAAAGTCGCTTAAAAGTCAACAGGGTTGACTTCATTGCACCGGATTTTATCCCATATGGCTCGGTCTCTTTCCGCAGCGCAGAAAGCGTCGTACAGAGCACGAACACCGTAGCTCTAGCGACTACCTACATGAGTCTCCCAAAAATTTAACTCGAGAACCAAAGGATGCGGCCCGGAATCGGACCCACAACCTTCAGAGCCCGAGTCAAACGGCTTGACCACTTCACCACGGAGACTCCGAGTACTCTTCTTCATGGCAGTGAAGTCTGGACAACTTACTCACACCAAGATAAACGTTTAAACAGCTTTCATATGCGGGTGCCTGCGAAGAATATTTGATAGTAAGTAGCAAGACAAAATCACAAATACTGAAGAATTGGAAAGATCAAGTTGTGTGACGGTTTATTTCATACTCAGTCTTCGTAGACTTAGATGGATAGGACACGTTAGTTGGATGGATGATGGTAGAATACCAAAGGGCATCATTTGTGGTGAATTACAGATGGGTAAGAGATCTCAGGGTCGGCCTCTACTACGATACAAAGATGTGTGTAAGCGGGACATGATTGATACAGGCATTGATAATGCACATTGGAAGCAAATCGCCGCTGAATGTGTTGTATGGAGGGCAAATATAAGAAATGGAATAAAGACAAAGGAGAAAATTATTGCAGATAAATCACACACCGAGCGTGTGAGACTTAAGATGGTGCATGATGGTGAAAATGACCATCTGTTCACATTCATCCACTGTGGACGAAGATTTACAGCTCGAATTGGCCTTATCAGTCACATTCGCCACTACCATGGGGTGTAGTTATTAAGCCTTTTTGAAGCACAATGTAACAAATTGTCAAGACGGCAAGGTGCCAATGAAGGAATGATTTCTTTTCAATAACACCCCCCCCCCCCCTCCCCCAGCCACTGACACAGACATACACGCACTTTAATTGACATACTTATGCCATCTCTGCTAAAATTTCAATATTCATTGGAAATGCAACATACTATATCTGGAACTGAACCAACCATCACATCCAGCATGACTTATTCATCACCGTGGACATGTTTTCTTTTGAGCTGTTTCTTTTGTAAAGATGTCGGAAAAGAAGAAAGACTCATGATACCAAATCCTGAGAACATGGTTGACGTTTACGAGTCTCACTATTGGAATCTTTGGCAACCGGCTACCTGCAAAGCACCTGATCTGTGAGAAGATGGGTTGCTTTGGGACAAAGGAAGATTTGTTACTGGTTACCTTTCGTTTTCTTGTCACAACCATTACTGTTTTGTCAAGAAGATCTGCATATTTATGTCAATAGCTCTGCCAGTTATTCATAGCCGGTGTTCATCCGCTAGTTCTCTACCATCACTTACAATGTGTCCTACATAATACACGTGACAACATAAATGTCTACCATATTATAATGTTTCTCACTATGTGACAACAGTACTGCCTACCACTTTATATTATTTCCCAATATATGCATGCGATAACATAACCGTATATCAAATTATGTTTTCCACTAGATACAAGCAGCAAATTACAATGAGAAGAGCATCAATCCCTGGTTTGTGAACTGGATAGCAGCCGTCCTGCATTCTCGTCGGATTGCTCTCCGTCTGGGTGCATTGACCTCAGAGCCACATATTTTAACCCCGGGACTGCCACAGGGATCCGCAGTCTCACCGGTGCTCTGTAACGTGTATACGAGCAAACCTGCAAACCTAGAAGCACCAGGGGTTGGAAGGATATTAACATTTGCAGATGATATTCTTGCATATAGGCAGGGGAGAGATAGGGAGCAAACAGCCCAGGAGCTACAGGCGACAATATACAAAGTGATTGACTGATGCATTGAAATGAGTGCTGTCATCAACCCGGAAAAGACGGCTGTTTTGTGGTGCTCTCTGGACAACAGGATTGTGAGAGCTGATGTCCCAAGCCTCTCGATAGATGGTGGAAGCGTCAACAGAGAGAACAAACTGAAGTATCTGGGAATCACATTTGACAGGAGCCTGTCCTTCAAGTACCTTGTGGAAAGGGTTGTGACAAGATCTCAAAAGTCACTCAACACACTTAAAACTATGGCGGCAATGGACACATAGCAGAGAATGCTTTTCGCGGTTTTCCAGCACTTGATCCTCTCGGTGATAGATTGAAGACCAGGGCTGTTTACTGTCTCAGGGAGTCAGCTGGTGAGATTAGAGCGCATGCAGAGCGGGGCTGTGAGCGTCATTCTGGGATGCACCAGAGACACCAAAGTGGTGTGTGTGCGTTGCATCCTTGCTTTGCCAAATGTTGCTTAGAGGCTCGGGGTGATGCGGACGAGGGCGTGCCTCGGAGTGGCTGCAGACACGGACCGCCCGTTGCATGGGACGCTGGACACGGTTAAGGGGAGGGAGGTCATGGAGGTCACTGATAGGAGGGAGGTCATGGATGGCTCGGGAGGAGGATGCGATCGGACAGGTGTGCATCTTGGAGAACATTTGGCGAGGAAAGGAGTGGGTTAGATTGCCAGCGGAGCAGTCAGACTTGTGCACAGTTATAATCACATTGAGCTGGGAGTGCAGGGAGTGGCCAGCAGGGGCCACGGAGGTGGAAATCCAGCGGCTGATTCAGGATAGGGTGGTGTGATTATCTGCGCGGATGGTTCGGTGTTGAGAGGTAGGAGAAGTGCTTGGGGATTCTTAGCAAAAGCTAATGGCCGCCGTTTGGTGCGGGAGAGCCTGGCGTATGATACCACAACATCTAGCTTGAGAATGGAGGTGGAGGCGGTCGGTGCAGCTTTCCGCTGGATGGAGAATACGATACACGCACACATAGTGATTGTAACTGACTCCGAAAGCATGCTGAGAAAGGTGAGGACAGGCAGGCTTCGTGCGGGGTGGCTTGCTTCGCTTTGGAGGTCACAGGTGGCGGGCATCATCTGGATCTTTTTAGCAGATCATGCTGGTGTGAGCGGGCAGACAGATTGGCTAGCTCTGCAGGACTTGGTGGAGTGTTGATGCGTGATAAGGCATCCGTGGTTGCACGTGTACACCCTCGGGGG
>JACEFZ010012373.1:0-7500 GCA_014155875.1 Cepaea nemoralis
TCATCATACGCGTTACAAATGAATCATCATACGCGTTACAAATGAAAACCTTAAAAAGTACTTTTTAAGGTGTTCAATTGTAACCCGTTTGATGCAGTGTTTAAACCACTACGAGACCTCTAAATATCGCTAAAAATCGCTATCCGCCCCTTAACAACAAATGTCACTAAGCCATACCCACTACCACCAATAATACCGGCCATCCGCCTCGTCACTCCTCACTGTCTCATTCTTGCCAGACCATGGTAATCCATTTGCTCCTGCGAGGTGTACACGTGCTCACACAAGGCTGCAACCACGTCTGCATTGGCATGCACCAATAATCTACCAAGTTTTGCAGAGCCAGCCAATCTGTCCGCCTGTTCATTCCCCAGCACACCTGCATGCCCCGGAGAAAAGATCCAGGCGATGATTTCCACCCGTGACCTCCGAAGCGAAGTAAGCCACTCTGCCCGAAGCTTGCCTATCCTCACCTTCCTCAGCATGCTTTCTGATTCAGTTACAATCACGATGTGTGTGTGTGTGTGTATCATATTCTCCATCCATCGGAAAGCTGCACTGACCGCCTCCTCCTCCATTTTTAAGCTAGATGTTGTGGTATCATATGGCAGGCTCTCCTGCACCAAACGTCGACCATTAGCTTTTGTTAAGAAACCCCAGACACTTCGCCTACCTCTCAACACCGACCCATCTGTGTAGATAATCACGTCACCCGAGCGAGCATTATCCTGAATTAGTTGCTGGATTTCCACTTCCGTGGTCCCTGCTGGCCACTCCCTGCACTCACGGCTCAATGTGATTATAACTCTGCAGAAGACTGACTGCTACGCTGGCACTCTGACTCATTCCTCTCGTCGCCTAATGTTCTCCAAGATGCACACCTGTCTGATCGTGTCCTCCGCCTGAGCCATCCATGATTTCTCTCTTATCAGTCGCTGACCCTTAACTACGTAAAGCGCATCGTGCAACGGGTGATCTGTGTCTGCAGCTACTCTGAAGTATGCCTTCGACTGCATCACCTTGAGCCTACCAGTAACAGTCGGCAGACCAAGGATGTAACGCATACACACCACTGTGGTGTTTCTGGTGCATGCCAGAATGACTCGCATAGCTTCGTTCTGTATTAGCTCTAATTTCACCAGCTACCTCTTTGAGACAGTGAGAAGTCCTAGTCCATAATCAATCACTGAGAGGATCAAGTGTTGGTATAGTGTGAAAAGGATTCTTTGCTCTGTGTCCATTGCAGCCATAGTTTTAAGTGCCTTGAGTCCCTTTTGAGACCTTGTCACAACCGTCTCCACATGGTCCTTGAAGGACAGGCCCCTTTATAATGTGATTCCCTGATACTTCAGTTTGTTCTCTCTGTTGACGCTTCTACCGTCTATCGCGAGGCTTGGGACATCAACTCTCACAATCCTGTTGTCCAGAAAGCACCACAAAACAGCTGCCTTTTCCGGGTGGATGACAGCACTCATTTCAGTGCATCCCTCAATCACTTCGTCTACTGTCGCCTGTAGCTCCTGGGCTGTTTGCTCCCTATCTCTCCCCTGCATACATGCAAGAATATCATCTACAAATGTTAGTATCCTTCCAACCCCTGGTGCTTCTATGTTTCAGTCTTGCTCGTATACACGTTAAAGGGCACCGGTGACATTGCAGATGCCGGTGGCAGTCTCGGGGTTAAAATATGTGACTCTGAGGTCCATGCACCCGACGAGAATGCAGGACGGCTGCTATCCAGTTCATCAACCAGGAATTGACCCCTTCTCCAACAGTGCGGTCATCAAAATATCATGTCGAACTCTAGTGTATGCATCCTCGTGATCAAGCGCTGCCGCCATCGTTTCCTGTCTACTCTAGAACCCGTCATAAACGTCAAAGGTAATAGTGGCTGCATTTGACCAGGTATCATTTCCTGGCCTGTACCTCCCCAGGCCTCTTTGAAGAAGCTTCCCCCGTGCAAACCATCATCTCTATAAATTGTTCCCACTGTCGTAGACCGATCTTTTCTTTGCATTTGTCTGTGCAGTTTTCAGAATTTTCGCAGTGTGTTATCACCTCCAATCTCCTTCATGAAACATTCCCATTTTGCGTTTTTGGCCTCTGCAGCACAGCGATTGAAGACCTCCACCTTGTCTTTTTTGACATTTTCCGCTGTGTCCATTTCCTCTCGTGAGCTTCGGGTTGTCTGTCGCACTTTTATTAGCAGCTTTACTGCAGCTCTCTTTGCTTTCCAAGCATGGTCTACTTCTGGGGTCCAAAATAGGGGCTGCAAAAAAGGAGATTTAACAGTCCTGTTGCATGCCCCCTGTCTGAGGTGTCCAAGAAGGCTATCGGTATACTCATACGGGAAGGTCTTGCGCGCTCTCCCAGCCTTAACATTCCTGGATTTAGAGATCAGGACTGAGCATGGCATGTGATCACTCCCATGATCATTCAAAGCAGACCACTTTACATCAAGGACTGATGACTGGGAGACAAGTGCCAAGTCAATAGCTGTGTCTGCATCGCCAGGCCTCATTGCCATTCTAGACGGTCTACCATCATTTATGCAGGCCACATCGGAGTCCACCATGGCATCTGCAAGAGCAATTTCATGCCGATTTTCTCCACTACTGTCCCAGTCTCTGCTCCTCGCATTGAAGTCTCCACATATGAGTAGCCTATCACCTGGTAAATCCTCCAATTCCTTAAGCCATTCCCAGTGTTCATTTCTGACAAAACAGTCCACTGTGACATATACATTTAGGATGTTCCAACTTAAGCCGCCAATCTACATTTGTATACCCTGGACCTCTCTTGCACTGTGATTCCACTGGCTCAAGTCAAGTACCACATGCTTCACTCCTTCCTTCACCAGCAGACCTTGCCCAAGTCTCTTCTGCCCAATAGGGCCAATCCAAGAAATGTGTAGCCAAAGTAAGAAATTATGTTAACCAAATATCAAATATGTTGGCCAAATACAGAAATATCTCGACCAAGTATATAAAAACTGGTAAAATTGTTAGCCAAATTAATAATTTTATTGGCCAAAATACGAGCGTAAGTTAATAAGTAAGTCACAAATGGCTGTAGAAAAATAACTAACTATGATAACAACTTGAAACCAGTTTATTTTTATACATACATTGTCGCTTTATTTCTCAACATAATTTCCACCAACATTAATGCACTTATCCCATCGTTTATCAGTCCTCCCAAACGGCTGCATAGAACTGCTTGCTATGTTTTCTAAACGAAGTTTTCACTTCACATTCAACTTTGGCGTCATTCGCGAAATGTCTCCAGTCAAGGTGGATTTTCAGCGTTTATGCTGACAAACTTTTAATCCGTAAAGCTCGATAGAAAAAAGTTGCGAGGGCGAGTCAATAAGTAAGTCGCACAGTTCTGTGGGATGGTAGGTAAATGAAAACAAAGAACGCATTTCTATGCAGCCAGTTTGGGAGGACTGATAAAACGATGGGATAAGTGCATCAATCATCATCATCTTCCAATTCTGCCGTCAAGCGTCGTGGGTAGGGACAATTTGCGTTCCAGCGCTCGGTAGACGGCACTGGATAGTGTCAATCCGTGTAGTTGTACAATGTCTTTGATGTTGTCAGTCCATTTTCTTCTTGGACGTCCTCTCGGTCTCGTCGCAGATGATCTTTGATGTAAGACCAGTGATGGTAGTTGTTCGTGTTGCATTCTAAAGAAATGGCCAAACCACTTAATCTTTCACTTTCACTTTCAATGAATGTGGCACAAGGTGTTGATCCCACTGTCTGTCTGATAACATAATTTCTTGCTCTATCTCGTATTGTTAAGTTGGCAGCTCTACTCAGGCATCTCATCTCTCAGGTTTTGATTTTGCCAAAGTGTGATTTGGATAAAATCCAAGTTTGCTATTGGTAGCATAGGGTTGGTGTGAATATGATATTTATTATCTGTTGTTTTACGGACATGGGTATATTTGGATGTTTCAGTAAGGGATGATAGTTGACATAAGTGCACTAGCTTTTTGACATTTGATTTCGATTTCTCTGTCCAATCTGCCATCCTCTGAGATCATACTTCCAAGATATATGATTTCTTTAACTTGTTTCAGAGTTGTGCTATTTATCTGTATACTAAGTGGGCCCGGCGATCTGCTAACTTGCATTACTTCGGTTTTGGCTGTGTTTATACTCATATTGTATCTGCTGCAGGTTGAACTCAGATTATTAATATGATTTTGTAGTCTGCCCTCATCGCTGTAAAACTGGCACTAATCGTCTGCAAATAGAAATTCATTTATTTCATGTGTATCAGTAGTTTCATCTGGAGTAAAAAGTTCTAAATTTTATGAAGTCTGTCAAGACTTGCTTCTTTTATATATGCTGTCCATGTAGACAATAAATTGCACATAGCACACATCCCTGTCTCACTCCTGTATTGACTGTGAACATATTCTGATATACCTTCTTGTGTTCTTACTGCACTTCGGCTCGAGTGGTACATGGCTATGATGTTTTCTAGCAATTGTCCTTGTATCCCATAGTCTTTCAAGGATGGTCCATAATCTATATCTGTTTACTCTATCGAAAGCCTTTTCCTGATCTACAAACACAATATTCTGCTGGTCACTATATTCGATAGTTTTTTTTCCACATATTTGTCTAAGTGTAAATAGTGCATCAGTGCAACTTTTACCTTTCCGAAAACCGAATTGTACTTTGCTTAACTGTTGTTCAACTATGGGTCTAGCTCTTTGTTCCAATAGTTATTCGTACATGTTCCCTATATGGCTCAGGAGTGATATACCTCTGTATGTTTCACACTTTCTCATATTGCCTTTCTGTTTCCATATTGGTACTATTATCACCTGTTGCCAATCATCTGGGACTTTTCTTTTTCTCATGTTATATTAAAATGTCTTGTTAGCCATTTAACTCCTGTTTTCCCACAGGCCTGAATAGCTTCATGTGGTTATTCCATCTGGACCCGGCGATTTGTTTTTAGGACTTTTCTGTATAACTGCTTTGACTTCTGCAGGTATGAAATTTGGTTCTTGTTGTCCGTGACTTTTATGCATAAAAGTGAGATTTTCTACGTTACGTGTGGTGTTAAGTAGTTCTTGAAAGTATTCTGCCCACCTTGATAGTCTTTGTTGTGGATTAAATATTGGTATACCTCTTTTATTGTTTATGATATTGGTTGGGTTGTAGCATGCATCTCTATTTCTCATTGTATTGACACGTTTATAAATTTCTCGGGTAGTCTTTGCTAAGGGTCGCCATCTGTTCACTGTAGATTCTCCATGATTTATCTTTAGATGCTCTAATTGTTCGTTTGGCTTTTCGTCGTGCAATACGGTGTGGCTACGACGATGTCGAAAAAAACTTTGATATTATTAGTCCGTGTTCGGAGCATATGTTGAGTAGATGTTGACCATTGCTGTTACATTCAGTCTCTGTGTCGCTGAATGGCCCCATGCATTCATTCCACGGTGTTCTTTGTGTGCCTAATCGTCCGTTAAAATCACCCATCACAATACGTTCATCTGTCTCTCTGAGATTATTTAACGTGTCTGCAAATTTATCAAAATATTCGTCTTTGTTTTCGTCGCTGTAAGTGTCGTTACATGGGGCATATGTTTGTATAAAAGTTGTTGTTCTATTTCCTTCTTTGATCTGTACTAGTATTATCCTTTCCGATATAAATTTAGTGTTTATAATGTATTTCGCTTTTTCTTGATGTAACAAAAAACCCACTCCATGTTTATCTGTAGCTGGCTGGTCGACGCTACTTTATATAAGAACGTAACCTTCATGTGTTCGTTGTGTGTTCTGCCCCCTTTTCCTGGTATCTGCGAGTCCTAATATTTGAATATTTGATTTTTTCATAAACTCTGCGAGAGCTGGTTCCTTATTTCCTATACCCGTAACATCTCAAGCCCCAAATGTCTTCTGTCTGTTTCGAAATGTAACTGTTATTGGTCGCTTGTTGTTCGGCTTCGAACTGTTTACGGCGTGAACGCTGAAAGAGTTGCGTTTTTATTTCAATTTCCTCCATAATTCTCGAGCAATAGTGCTTGAACAAATAAATTCCCTACCGGTTTGCTGGACCTGTCGTAGGTTCATCCTTATTTGAACAGATTGATGTTAAGAAACACGCACAGAACACATAATTAAATCTCCGAATCGAAGAGAAAACGGTTTACACCGCCATAGTGCATCAATGTTGGTGGAAATTATTTTTGAGAAAAACAGGGACAATGTATATGTATAAAAATAAACTGGTTTCAAGTTGTTATCATGGTTAGTTATTTTTCTACAGCCATTTGTGACTTACTTATTAACTTACCCTCGAAAGAAATAGCTCAACCAAACTTCTAAAAAGGTCGACCGAATAAGAAATCAATTAGGAAAATTTGTAAGCCACGTGGGGAAAATACTGACCAAGTAAAAAAATATCGTAGCCAACCTTATGAAAAATAGGACAATTTGTTAACCAAATGGGAAAAATATTGGTCAAGTAAAGACATATCGCGTCCAAACTTATAAAACTTTGGAAAATGTGTTAAACAAAGGGGGAAAATGTCGGTCTAACTTCTAAATATCCCGACCAAATTTATAAACCATCGGAAACCATGTTAGCCAAAAGGGAAAAATATTGGTCAAGTAAAAAAAATATCTCTACCACATATAAAAGTAGGGAAACTTGTTAGCCAAACGTGGATAAAAGATTTCCAAATCACGAAATATCTCAACGAAACTTATAAATATGTCAACCGAAATAAGACAATATGTTAGCCAAAGGGTAAAAATAGTGGTCAAGTAAAGAAATATTTCAACCAACTTATAAATATCTCATCCAAACTTATAACAAGTAGGAAATTTGTTTGCCGCATGGGAAAACAGTGTTGACCAAATAAAGAAATATATCTATCAAACTTGCAAAAAGAAGGAAATATTGTTAACCAAATGGGAAAAATATTGGTCAAACTTATAAATATCTCAAACAAATTCATAAAAGGTATGAAAAGTTTTTTAGCCAAATGTGAAAAATATCCAAGTAAAGGAATATCGCGTCCAACCTTATAAAAAGCAGGAAAGTTTGATAGCCACATTGCACAGTATTGGTCGAGTAAAGAAATATCGCTTCGAAACTTATGAAAAGTATAAAATGTGTTAGCCAAATGGGAAAAATAATATTGACTAAACTTATTAAAGGTAGGGAAATGTGTTAACCAAATAGGAAAACATATTGACCAAGATTAGAAATATCTCGTCCAAATTTATAAAACGTAGGAAAATGTGTTACCCAAATGGGAAAAATATCGACCAAGTAGTACAATTTGTTAGCCAAAAGGGAAATATATTAGCCAATCTTATAAATATGTCGTATACACTTATAAAAAAAGGTAGGAAAATGTGTTAGCCAAATAGGCAAAAATGTTGACCAAATACAGAAATATCTCAACCACACTTTTAAAAAGTAAGGAAATGTGTTAACCAAATAGAAAGAAATATTGACTGA
>JACEFZ010012373.1:12500-105000 GCA_014155875.1 Cepaea nemoralis
GTTGAATAGTTCCAGTTTAGTCTTCTGTTTTAGTGACAATTGACAATGTGTTTCTCCGACTACATCCTGGCAAGTCAACACCTGTACAACAACATAAAGGTCCATTTTACACGCCTAGGGCTCACTGAATATATGGAGCTGGACCCATGTTTAAGTAGACCACACCGCCGTTACTGATCACCACATTTTCGTGTACCTATTTTAGGCTGGGTCGACCTAGTAGTCCAGGTCTATAAGCAGATCGAACCCAAGACTACCGGCACGCTAGGCGAGCGTCTAGCCGCAACGCAAGAGAGGCTACCTAGGGTAATTCACGATCCCTGGATATTAATGTCGCATATATGACGTGGCTGGTGGTTTTCTCTAGTTCTGCAGACATAATCAAACAATATCACAAATAACTATCGCATGTCTATCTGCAGGGATCCTGTCTGTATTCTTTCACTACCCAAACTTTCTAACCGCCTCATTTCAGAGGTTTGTAGCCGGTATACACTTAGCCTACATCTCTGCCTGCCATACATCCTTCCTTGCTCATGGTCGGGGAAACAGAGACTCTACGCCCGCGTCTAACTCATAAAGGGTGGTTTTGAATAAAACTGTGAATATGTACAATATAATTAAAATGGCATTTGATACCCCTTGATTCTCTGGCAGTTGATTGGACACCTAGAATACTTGGATAATGGCGGAACGTGTGTACACTGCACATGTTCAAACTCTCTCGGCATCTGCAAAGAATCAAGAGTAGACCAACTCACACAAATAAAGAATAGTTATAGAATGAGCGGTACCATTATGCATACATTTGTTTACTCTATTGTTAAACATGGTTGGTGCTGATACCTCCTTATGTGTTCTGTTAATGGAGACTGTGACAGCGGGATTATACGTATGTATGTGTGTGTGTGTGTGTGTGTGTGTGCGTGCGTGCGTGCGTGTGTGTGTGTGTGTGTGTCTGTCTGTCTGTCTGTGTGTGTGTTTGTGTGTGTCCCCAACTCAGCATTCATATTTATCCAGTTCTTCTATTTATATCGAAATTTTCGTAGTGTTGACTAGTCTTGAATACGTGGGGTTTGGTTCTATAAATCGCTAAGCACTTAAAAAACGGTATAGTGGTTTAATACACTCACATATTATCCAAAGCAGTCCTCGTTATAAGTAACGGGAAGTTTTCAGTTACCCTGAGATATCCTTAAACAGGGAACATCCTACATTCCGCCTCAGTTGCTTAATATCTAAACTACAAAACGCTTTACAAAACAAAGTAACTTGACAAGTGACACATAAAAAAGACTGAAACACTCATGTTGAATTAATAAACCAGTGTAAAATATATTAGTGGAAACCAGTATTTACATAAATGTTTGTAACATGGCCCACAATTATACCTTAGCTGTGAATTTATTTCTAATTTGTAACATTCATTTTTGATAATATTTCAGTAATACTGTCACAAATTAAATCTGGGGACACATTTTGAGGATTCTTGGCTTCTGTATGCTCAACTCACGACGTCTATAACATACTCACCCTTCCCCGAACTTAACTCAGCACACTGGCCTATAGAAAACTTAGCGGGCATTTACTGCAGCTTGAGACAGATGGGACTAGATTTTAAGTATAGCTCGTTGAGTGCAACCCTGGTCTTCCTTTCTATGTCGAATTGTCGAGACGAAATATCTTCTGACAGTGAAAGCATTGCCAATGTAGCGTTATTTATTTGATTCTTTGTCCTCAGCTCTAAGTCCATCAACATCAAATTAGCGAATTCCTTACATATTATGTATGGGTCATCTCTTCTCCGACATATTTTTTTCGGGCGAATGTTATTCTGAATTACATGGTTTTTATTTAATCTTACCGAACATGCAAGTTCAGCGGACACGTTGGCGGACCGGTTAGGGCGTTCTGCTGACAATGGCATGAGCAGTGTCGGACGAGGGTTTGAAGCCTGGACTCGTCCTTTGCTGCGGGAGGAATAGACTGGCCACCTATTCCCACATGCACGCAGGCTTGAAAATGATTATGATCCTCCACATAGCCACAGCAAGTGTCTGCTACGGTACGTAATGTTTATTATTGTGGGCATGCAAGTTCAGTAACTGTCGTAGAATAGAACAATGACCACCACACTGACAACAGCATAAATATGTGTATTTCACACAGACAACATAGATCATCATCAAGTGCCTTGCACACTGGTGTGGCCGTTAAGGCTTCTCCACGTCTTGCAATCTCCAACGACGTTGATCTGTCCGAGTGCTGACAGCCTTCAGTGTCATTTTACAATACTGCCAACATTTTTCTCTCGCGGTTTTCTTATATCTCTTTTTCCACAGATCTGTCCAGATGTCACAATATATTCTAGTTTTTGTTTTCTCATAATGTGGCCAGAAATAATGACTGCCACATGCTGATGTCTATGATCAGTTGTTTTCATGTCTTAACCTCTTTCAAAGCATTTAGATTAATTAGATTAATTACTTTGCCGGCCCAATGATTGTTCAGCATGCATCTATAAAACCACGTCTTTAAAACTTCTGGGGGTGTTTTGCTTGTTTAATTAGTGTTCAAGATTCACTGTCATGTGTTAAAACTGGTACTTGCAACTTGTACGAATTCTTTATCTAACTTCCAATGACAATGATTTTTTTGCATAAGATATTCCTTACTTTATAAAATGCAGCTTTTGCTTGTCATGTTCTGTTCTTTTATCGCTTGGACTCACCCTGCATCTGATATTATCACATTGTCTAGATATTTAAATGTCTGCACTTGCCCCAAACATTATTTTCTTGGATACACCTAGGATATCTAGCCAGATTTCTTTTGTGTCCCCAGATCAAACGAGAAAGATATATTAACACACTACAGGCTGTTTGGTACACAAGGACAATAATTCATTACTCATGTTAGGTACTAGGAACAGGAAGATGAACATTGGGGTCAGCATCAAAATGTGTTGAATTCTATACTAAGCAAATCGAGATAAAATCACTGATTCTTTACTTGATCCAATCACATTCAGTTTTCAATAGAAAACATCACGTGCGTGATGTCAACGTCTTCTTCTGCCGGTGCCTGATCTGAAGGAGACATCGGCCACTTCTCTTTGCCATCTATTTCCATACACCGTGTACTGATTGTATTAGTGTTTGTTGACCAGCTGTGTGAGTTGTCCACAAATATATTTTAACAAAAACTGTATTTCCCATACAAGTATAATTTATCTTTTCCACCTAACCCATTGATATGGCCTATAAATTGCATTAGTCTGTTCTCTTCTGACTATCACAAGGTGAGAGATATTGTACCACCTGTAACTGTCAATACCTCAGCGGGGTATTACTTTTTTACGGTATTATCACTAGTGCACAAATAACCAACAGTAGTAAAGCGTGTCTTTGCTGTCTTCGATTATATTTATGCGTTTCTATTATCCGTCTGTTAGATTGGATTAACACTTAAATGCTCATGAAGATGTTCTCGCGTTTAGTGCGAAATTCATTCATGTATTGTTATTGTATGACAGCCAAGTGATAATCACACTAGTTCTTACAGATGTGCATAGTATAGATATAAAGATAATATCTTAAAACATGACCGAATTATAACGCGAAACCAAGAGTGTGATAAACGTTTCGGCCATAAATATCGGCAGACATTTTAGTCAAAAAATATCTGTGAGATTACCAAATATTAAAATTTAAAAGTTCAAGGCAATCCCATACAAAATATTGTCGTAGGGATGCGTTTTTCGGCTTTTCCTTTTCCTTTTCCTTTTCATAAATGTCAGATAGCTAGCTGATGCTGCTGAGTTGATCTTTCTGGTGTTGACACGTATTCATTCATTCAGCAGCATGTCCTTTTCAAAACTTCGCTCCCATAATAGCCTTCTGGAAAACTTCTCGATCATAAGCAAGATATCCCGAGTACGATATACCCATGTGGAGATCATCTACCCATCCTGCATCCATCTGCTCTATGGCCTTCCTCTTCCTCTCTTCCCGGACATATACCCTTCAATTATTGTTCTCTCCAAACTTCCATGATGTTTCAAGTGACTAAATATTCCAATTGCCTTTGTTTTACTGTCTTTAGTAGCCACCCTTCTTAAATATTCAGATCTTGTCGTATGGGTAAGTTTGTTCTTTTCTGTATCCAAGATATTCTTAGAACCCGTCTGTAATATTTATATTCAAAAAAATATACGCTTTTCAGTTTAGTAACTGATGTGGACACTTCTCAGTGCTTCCTCCAAGTGGTCACTTCTCACTGTGTGTACTACAGCTGTGTTGGGACACTTAGTTGGTGACCAATTAACATACCACCTGCATACATTTCAGTCTTGGTATTGTGTACAGTTTGTGTACATGTTACACACACACAACGCATGGCATCTGCAGACTTTGTTGATGCGAGATACCTGTTCTATGGTGTCTGTTTAGACGTGAACAAATATGTTTCTTTAATCGAGGTGCTACCTTCACCTGTAGGCCGCAGGTTTGAGCCACTCTGCCAATCACTTCAGCAGTTTCTATTGCGCTCCACCTCTGCCTCTAAAATTGTCAAATTTTCCCAGTTGTCACCATGACAAACCTCTCCCCTCTCTCTCTCTCTCTCTCTCCTCTCTCTCTCTCTCTCTCTCTCTCTCTCTCTCTCTCTCTCTTTCTCTATCCTCCTTGACTTACTTGGAAACGTAAATTACAAGTACCTCCGAAGTCGGAGTGGGTTCGCCTACTAGCAAGGAACACTGGAAATAGGGAAAGCTAATCAACATGCAAAAATTATTTCAGTGCACTAGAAGTAGCAGAACAAGTATGGACTACGCTTGAGTTCAAGGCGAGCGAGCGCAAAGCAACAACAACAACAAAACAACTCTGACTGTCCATTTCTGTCACTAATACTGTCAATTTCTGTCACCAATACTGTCAATTTCTGTCACTAATACTGTCAATCTTCCTCAAATGTCACAACATTCTCCACACCCTTTATTTCTGTCGATCTATATCTCTAATACCGTATATCTTCCCAAAGATGAATGTTTGTGAATGTTTTCAATATGAAATGTTTACTTAAATGAAATCTGAAGTGTTTACTATTCTGGAGCGCCTTAAATCTTCACAATTGTGCCATAAGAGATCATGCATTTCCTCGCAAAGTTTACCAGTGAATACGGTATGGGTTTTACATTTGCCTTAGTGCAGTTCTTAATTTCCACTTGAAAATCCATGCATTCGTTTTCGCAAATTTTGACATGCGCAATGTAATAACCATATGAATAATGCACTCCACATAGTGATCTTGAAGTAATGAGCATCAAAAAGCTACACGGAATTAGAACCTGGAGTGTCGTAAAGTTAATACACTGCAAATACAGATATAGAACTAGGGCAGAACATAAGAAGGTACGGTACACAAGTCAAACATTGCAATATATATATATATATATATATATATATATATATATATATATATAATATATATATATATATATATATATATATATATATATATACTGACAGGAAATAGTAAGTCCATGGCTATACTCATACATGTAGATGTGGAGCAGCATACGAATATATGCAGAAATGGGACAACACATGAACAGATGTACAAGTGGGACAACACATGAACACATGCAGAAATGGGACAACACATGAGCAGATGTAGAAATGTTACAACACATGAACATATGTAGAAGTGAGACAACACATGAACATATGTAGAAGTGGGACAACACATGAACACATGCAGAAATGGGACAACACATGAGCAGATGTAGAAATGTTACAACACATGAACATATGTGGAAGTGAGACAACACATGAACATATGTAGAAGTGGGACAACACATGAACAGATATAGAAATGGGACAACACATGAACAGATGTAGAAATGGGACAACACATGAACAGTTGTAGAAATGGGTCAGGGGTCAGCGTGACATGAGAAGTCTGAAAAAAGGGGAACCCTTGCAAACATTGTGGCGCATTAGAGATTTATGAGTGGATCGACGATGTAGAAGTTCAGCAGACAGCACATAGATATTGAAGCGGAACAACGTGCCGATATTGTAGTGAGACAACACGCTGATCATGGGGGACAACAGACAATCAATCATATATAGGCGCACGTGTGTTTGTGTATGTGTTAGAGGGGGGGGATGAGAGAGAAAAACAGAGAGAGAAAGAGAGAGAGAGAGAGAGAGAGAGAGAGAGAGAGAGAGAGAGAGAGAGAGAGAGAGAGAGAGAGAGAGAGAAACAGGCAAACAGACCGACCTACAGACAGACATAAATAACGAACAAACAGACTGAGTGTGGCTACGCGTCAACAAATCTCCAGACAATATACTGGCTCCCCTGTGGCAAACCTATGTCAGGTTCAGATGGTCCGCACTAATGAAAGACAATGGGGAAAAGGTTAGATTCAAAGAGGACAGACAATAGAAATAATTGAAAGCCTTAAGACTCCTTAAACAATCTTAGATATGCTGACGATACCGTTTTACTACTAGCAGAAAGCGAGTAGGACTTACAAAACCTTGTGGAACAAGTAAACAGGCATAGTGAAAAATATAGCTTAGAAACTAATATCCTAATAACGAAAAGTCAGTCAGGTCTTAGTCAGATATGACTGAGCTACCGTATGACAGTAGACGGTACTACCTGCTTTCTGTCGGCGCCGAATGTTGAGCGACGCTTACCAAACCCGACACCCCACATTGTGCCAACGGCTTCGGGCGGAAGAGCGCAATTGGGAGGGTACTAGCCTTAT
Source organism: Cepaea nemoralis (assembly GCA_014155875.1). Classification (NCBI taxonomy): domain Eukaryota; kingdom Metazoa; phylum Mollusca; class Gastropoda; order Stylommatophora; family Helicidae; genus Cepaea; species Cepaea nemoralis. Next base: position 19,282 of record JACEFZ010012373.1, read on the forward strand.
CCTGGTACGAGGAAATGCAACCCGAAGACAAAATAAGTCATGGCAGGGCAGACCAGGCCCTAAGCCTTGGTTGGCAGCTGGTCTAGGATCGAAGCTCCGACAGGCGGACAGTTAGAGCATTGCTTTGCTGATCCGGCAGCTTCTGCAGCTTGTCTTGTTTCAGATGTATAGGTGTTAACTTTCCTCTGGAGTGAACTAGGCAGGCCGAGAGATGGATCATGCTGCATGGGCAACACATGGTTTCTTTATTTTAGCCCAGGCTTTGTGCTATGGAGAGAGAACCGGTCTACCATTGATATGATATTCTCATTGCGACAGATGCAAGAAAAATTCCGGGAACAAAATCAGCCACTGTTTATTGCCTTCATCGACCTCACAAAGGCATTCGATTTGGTCAGTCGTAAGGGTCTGTTCAAAGCACTAAAGAAGATTGGCTGCCCACCAACTCTTCTGTCCATTATGGAATCGTTCCACACAGGCATGAAGGGTATAATCAAGTTTGATGGCTCAACTTCAGAAGAGTTTGAAATCAAGAGTGGAGTTAAGCAAGGTTGTGTATTAGCCCCCACCCTCTTTGGGATATACTTTTCACTTCTACTGAAATATGCCTTTCGTGATCAGGATGACGGTATATACATTCACTCACGCTCAGATGGTGGCCTCTATAATGCTCAGAGATTGAAGGCCAACACCAAAATTAGCAGGGTACTAATCAGAGAGTTGCTTTTTGCGGATGATGCTGCGATTACGACCCACTCTGAGGAAGAATTACAACATCTACTATCTGCATTCTCTAATGCTTGTTCTGAATTTGGTTTAACAATTAACAAAAAGAAGACACAGATTATGTCACAAGGTGCACATGGTGTACCATCAATCTTTATTGACGACGCCGAACTGGAGATAGTAGACCATTTTACATACCTAGGATCAGAGGTAAATAGCAAATTATCCCTCTATCAGGAAATCAACATCAGGATTGGCAAGGCAGCAACAACAATGAACATGTTAGCAAAAAGAGTCTGGGAGAACAGGAAGCTTACTGCCAAAACAAAAGTCCTCGTCTACCAAGCCTGTGTCCTTAGTACTCTTCTTTATGGCAGTGAAACCTGGACAACTTACTCACGCCAAGAGAAACGTTTAAACAGCTTTCATATGCGGTGTCTGCGAAGAATACTTGGTATTAAGTGGCAAGACAAAATCACAAATACTAAAGTATTGGAAAGATCAGGTTGTGTGACGGTGTATTCCATGCTCAGTCTTCGTAGACTTAGATGGGTAGGACACGTTAGGAGGATGGATGATGGTAGAATACCAAAGGACATCTTTTTTGGTGAATTACAGACGGGTAGGAGATCTCAGGGTCGGCCTCTACTACGATACAAAGATGTGTGTAAGCGGGACATGATTGATACAGGCATTGATAATGCACATTGGGAGCACGTCGCCGCTGAACGTGTTGCATGGAGGGCAACTATCAGAAATGGAATAAAGACAACGGAGAAAATGATTGCAGATAAAGCACACACAGAGCGTGAAAGACGTAAGATGGTGCAAAATGGTGGAAATGACCATGTTTTCACATGCACCTACTGTGGGCAAACATTTGCAGCAAGAATTGGCCTTACCAGCCACACTCGCCACCGCCATGGATCGTAGTTATTAAGCCTTTTTGAAGCACAATGTACCAAACTATCGTCTGTCAAGGCGGAAAGGTGCCAATGATGAATGAATAACGAAAACTATCATAATTAGCAATGGAAAGGAAAGGTCATCAAAGAGCATCACAGTCAACGGGGAGATACTAGGTCAAGTAACAAGTTTCTCCTATCTTGGAGATATCGTAACAGGTGATGGCAGAAGTGAAATAGAAATCAAAAAGAGAATAGGAATGGCCAAACAACGTTCTCAACAGTATAAAATCACCTAGAGAGATTATCAACGCATTAAAAATTTTAATTGTCAAATGTTACGTATTTTCAACAATAGTTAGTTAGTCGACAGATCATTCTCATTGCACCTGGAACCATTCAGTCTTTAAGTGCTCGGATCCCCTCTTCAGCAAATCCCGCAGCGTGTAGCGGCTAACGACACCAGTTCTGTGTTGGTTAATCAATCTTCTTTGGCTTCCTGTGTAGTGTTCTTGTTTGGCAACACCTCTTTTAATTTGCAGTTCTCGCAGTCTGACCATGGTTGTAGAATCACAGTCATCGCTTAGTACTCGCAACAGTCATACCCCGCTCATTTCCTTGTACTCCCGCATGCCCTGGCACGAAGATGAAATCAATCTTTGCCAGCCGAGACCGCTCCAGAGACAGCAACCATTCTCTTCGAATCCACCCCATCTCTATCCTCTTGAGCATACCCATTGAGTCGCTAAGGAAACATGCCCTAGTGAATGTCTGTGTCTCAAGCCATGTTATTGCTTTACTTACTGCCATGATTTTCCAAAGTCTGGCTACTTGTGGTCTCAGCAAAAGCACCAGAGTCCTCCTTCACAATTCTCCCTCCGCCCTGCGCAGTAAAAGCCCATGACCCGTCCACGACCTTATCTTTTTAACCTATTGCCCTTCACCTTCCTAATTTCACTATGCAGTGGATGTTGTGTGTTTGCGTTAATTCCGAGGAAGGCACGTGCTCTGCAAATTTGTATTCTGTCTTCAATGATTGGAAAATCAAGAAGATAGCGCATCGCCCTGCATGCTGTATCTCTTGTAAATCCAAGAATAATGCGCATGGCTTCGTTCTGTATCCTTTCCATCCTTTCTATCTGCTTACGGCTGAGAGTCAGGATAGCCACCGCATACTCAAAAACAGACATGACCAGCCCTTCGTACAGAAGACATAGATTGTATGGCATGGAAGCCTGGACATTGAACAAGCAACTAGAATGTCGAACTGGTGCACTGGAGATATGGATATACAGAAGAATATGTCGTATTTCATGGAAACAGAAACATTCAAATACAGAGGTTCTAGAAACACTGGGAATGAAAATAGAGTTGATGAAAGAAATAAAAAAGAGGCAAGTGAAATATTGTGGCCACCTTAAAAGACATAACACTCTTGTAAAAACCATACTGGAGGGCAAGGTTGAGGGCAAGCAAGCAAGAGGTAGACAACGTTACAAGTAGGAAGATAACATCAAAAGATTTACGAACATCAGTCTGACAGAACGTACAGTCAAGGCGAGAGACAGTGTTGGAGATTAATTGCAGCCAACCTTCACTGTGGAGACGGCACCTGATTGATTGATTGAAGAACACTGGAAACCAGCATTGTTACGTGAAAAGGACGACATTACGTCATACCTGTTAGACACACCTGAAACGGCGTCATCGTCGGCCAATAGTGACAGCTGCATGATGAACACATAGGGAATATTGTCTGTTGTTGTATAGCACTTTACGTCCCAGGTATCCCTCTCCCCCCCCCCCCCCCCTTCCTTGTCTACAAACATCCGTGGAATTATTCCGCATGTGATTTCAATGGTCCCGGGAGTCCCTGTACGATTTATATCATATTTGTAGAAATGTATTCATCTTGTATTTTTCCTTTCTCTTGATTATTTCTTCTGTTTTAATGTGTTCTTAACTTCACTGTTGGTTCCTTAATGTGCATGTCAGTTCAAGAATTACATGTTTTTGGTGTTTGCAAAATGTATTAATCTCAACTTAAAAATTACTGGAATGCTATTTGTCTTTAAACTTAAAACCGTGTGCTGTATTGATTTTCTACTATTGCTACTCAGCCCTGATGGCTAGTCACCATGTTAAAAACCGACATTTTAAATAACTGATTGATTTCTGACAGTGCTAGCTCAGTGTAACTTGGTTACTTGTTACTGGCTATTTGCTTGATTATTTGTTACTGGCTATTTGCATACCGTGGCACTCTGGACTCGGAAATGGATGCTCAGCATATGTTGAAGAGATTGGATGCTAACTAAGTCTGCCGTCTGCAAGCTGGACACACGTCAAGCTCGTCCACGCAGTCAAGGTGTAGCACTAGCATCAGTTGTATTTTGACGCCAATCCGCCTTGCCATTACCAGGGGCGCTTTCATGTCCGTGATGGGAGGTGGTCGGGAAGAGGGTTACTTCTCACTTATGGTGAATAATTATACGACCAGTCCTTGTAAACGTCCCCAAAGTCAAGTTCACGCAAACCGCATGCCAGGATGAATCCAAGACAGTGAAAGGATAGAATAACCCCTTCCCACGATATCAATGCAGTTACAATTTATTTTCCAAAAGTCAATCAGCCAACTAAAACAGCAAATTAAACAAGTACCCCCATGGTACATGACAATGTTGCAGACTGACCCCCTATGTTACATGGCAATGTTGTAGACTGACCCCCTATGTTACATGGCAATGTTGTAGACTGACCCCCTATGTTACATGGTGCTGTTGTAGACTGACCCCCTATGTTACATGGTGCTGTTGTAGACTGACCCCCTATGTTACATGACAATGTTGTAGACTGACCCCCTATGTTACATGGCAATGTTGTAGACTGACCCCCTATGTTACATGGTGCTGTTGTAGACTGACCCCCTATGTTACATGGCAATGTTGCAGACTGACCCCCTATGTTACATGACAATGTTGTAGACTGACCCCCTATGTTACATGGTGCTGTTGTAGACTGACCCCCTATGTTACATGGTGCTGTTGTAGACTGACCCCCTATGTTACATGGCAATGTTGCAGACTGACCCCCTATGTTACATGGTGCTGTTGTAGACTCACCCCCTATGTTACATGGTGCTGTTGTAGACTGACCCCCTATGTTACATGGTGCTGTTGTAGACTGACCCCCTATGTTACATGGTGCTGTTGTAGACTGACCCCTTTTGTTACATGGCAATGTTGTAGACTGACCCCCTATGTTACATGGCAATGTTGTAGACTGACCCCCTATGTTACATGGTGCTGTTGTAGACTGACCCCCTATGTTACATGGTGCTGTTGTAGACTGACCCCTTTTGTTACATGGTAATGTTGTAGACTGCCCCCCTATGTTACATGGCAATGTTGTAGACTGACCCCCTATGTTACATGGTGCTGTTGTAGACTAACCCCCTATGTCACATGGCAATGTTGCAAACTGACCCCCTATGTTAAATGGAAATGTTGCAAACTGACCCCCTATGTTACATGGAAATGTTGCAAACTGACCCCTTGCGTTACGTATGATTTTGTAAACTGAAACCCTATGTTACATGTACTGTTGCAAACTGACACACTATGTTATATATAATGTTGTAAAGTGACATCCTATGTTACATATAATGTTGTAAACTGACGCCCTATGTCACGTGTAATGTTGCAGACAGACCCCCTATTTTACATGGTAATAATGTTCCAGACTGACAACATATGTTACATGTAATATTGCAAACTACCACCCTATGTTAAATTGCAATGTTGCAGATTGACCCCCTATGTTACACGGCAATGTTACAGACTAACCCCTATGTTACATAGTAATGTTATAAACTGACCCCCTATGTTACATGGCAACTTTACAGAATGACCCCTCTATGTTACATGTAATGTTGCAGATTGACACCTTATGTTACATGAAATGTTGCAGACTGACGCCGTATCTTACATGTAATATTGCAGACTAACACCATATGTTGCAAATAAGTGTGCGGACTATCATAATATGTTACATGTAATGTTGCAGACTAACTGCATATCTTACATGTACTGTTTTAGACTGACTCCACATGTTACATGTAATGTTGCAGTATGACACCACATGTTACATGTAATGGCGCTGTAGCCTAGGGGCGGTGAATGTGTTTGACAATTCCCCTGACATGCAGAGTCCAGTGTTCGACATTAGCTGCCGGATGTTTGGAAGCAGGCCGCCTTGCCGTAATATGGATGCTTTTGTCGTCGGCCGTTCACAACAAAATGGCAAACTTTCTATTTTAGTTCCATATCCTTTACGGATGTAACAGTCAACCATAGCATGTTTTGACTCTTCGTGATTCCTGGGCAAGTTTATGATCAGTAGTTTGCAATTGCTTTCTGAACGACCGGCACACATATCATTTAATAAAAAACCAGCGCAGCTGTGTTTCGAACATGGTAAGCGGGATTACGAACTGCGTCCATGACTCCATCGTCACGGGGCCGGCAATGGCAAACTACTGAACTTAAAAGTGTCATAGTAAATCACAAACAGCCAACAAATGATGGGGTTGATAACAACGCCCTGTAAAGGGCTTGCAACTAACTTAACAGGATCATTTCTGAGGACATGGCCATGTCACCGCCAGCGTGTCCCTGCTACATGAGCCGGCTAATTGAGGCAATAGTCATAGTTCAACCCCCAATGTTTACTCTGTGTGTGTGTGAGTGTGTGTGTTTGTGTGTGTGTGTGTGTGTGTGTGTGTGTGTGTGTTCCCCCTTGACATTGCAGTGTTGGGTCTCCCTATTCTCATGAGATGTATGTCTGATAACGTTCACAATTTTCTGGAAATTGACTGGGAAGGAAAGACTGTGAGGAATGGAACTGGTCAGTACAACCCATTATGACATGGCATAGTATATGTGACGATCTGAAACTCTCTACTGCAAAATCTGACATGACGGATACCTATTCCTCACCTACAGTATTGACATAAGAATTTACTGTTATTGAGTCACATTAATGTGCGTTTTAAACACATTCTTTATCCAGGAACTCAATACAGGTGGAATAATGGTCTTGACACAAACATACATTACGTTCTTAATTCATTAGATACCTAGCAATTGACAATATGATAATTAGTTAAATAGCTCAACGCGAGTTAGTCATGTTGGTTTTCAACGCGCGTTAATCAAGGAGGTTGTGAATGTGTCCTAGTCATCGAGGTTGTGAACGTTTGTTTGCCGTGTAGGTTGTGAACGTTTGTTTGTCGTGTAGGTTGTGCTCCTACGTTTGTCATGTAAGCTGTGCTCTTACGTTTGTCATGTAGACTATAAACATGAGTTGATGATTCAACGGCCAAGACGGCGTTTATTTGCAAAGCTTTGTGGAACGTAATGAGCACGGCGAGGCCTGTTCATCTACTGCACCTGTATTCGTCTCCAGCCGTCTTGACTTGTCTTGTCACTGGATTCAGGTGGTCTCGGGTGAGAGAGTGTGGTCGACGAATTGCGCAACTCTTCCTCGCGCTAATCCAATTCATTGCGCAAGTAATTCTTCATCCAACTTCATCTATCACTCGCATGCCAGATAACAGGCTCCCTAAGCGAATTTTTTTGCTGTGAGCTGCGCTATTGTAAACGCTCCAAAGGCGGTCATAGGAAACGCATTAAAGACACTGAAGATCTCACTAAAAGCTTTTGGAATTCATCATGACACTTGGGAGACTGCTGCCAAAGACCGAAATTCATGGTGTACATCATTACGCAAGGGTGTAATCACGTGTGAAGCAAAGAGGACTGCAAGACCTGTTAAAAAAAAGGCTAGACAAAAAGACAAAAACAAAAACAAAAATACCCCAGGAGCTCCTCCTTCTGGAACGTCAATCATTCTTTGCCCACATTGTCAAAGAACATTTCGAGCCAAAATAGACCTTACCAGCCATCGTAGAACTCACGGCTCCAAACTTTCAACCCCACTGGATGAAATAAATGGTCCTCATCATTCTTGATGGACAAACACGTGTTGGTCATTAGGCTGTGAGCGTGTTTTTGTCGTGTAGGTTGTGAACGTGTGTTTTGTATAGGTTGTGAATGCGTATTAGTCAGGTAGGTTGTGAAAGGGCGTGTCTTGCAGATTGTGAACGTATGTTTGGTATAGTGCGTTGGTCATTAGGTTGTGAACGTGTGGTAATCGTATAGGTAGTGAACGTGGATTTGACATATAGGTTGTGAACCTGGGCTTATCAATGTATGTTGTGGATGTATCTTAGCCAAATAGTATGGGGCAGATCAATGAATGCTATAGTATGAGAGTAATTCTAATCTTCTGTCGTTATTTCTACTGTCTCTATTCTACCTTTCAGCACCAGATTAAGAACCGCTTTCTTGACAAGGATCTGTTTTTTTTCCCTCTTGTGGGATATATCTCTTGATCTGTTTCTGCAGTATCTAAATGACATCGCTGTTTCTGTATGATGTATGTTGCTAGTATTGTTGCATGACCAACTCATCTAACTCTCTGTCTCTCAAAGTACAATCTGTTCAGAGACATCAAGTCAGATAGTTCATTCGTTTTAAAAGACTACCACTAAAGAGCATCAAAAACAGCGATGATTTCCTCTTATTTCACATTTTATCTTCCATTGAATCTTTAAACCCTTAACCAGCTCAGTCCAAGCCTTCCTACCCTTAGCTATCCCATGCAGGTCCGCCCATCTCCTCCCCGTACTATTGACATTTAAAGTAAAAGACCCTTATAAATGCAGTAGGAAATGTGGCATATGGTGCTAGACCCATACTTGTATATACCAATGTGCGCTCAGAGGTGGTTGGTCAATAACACACCGGTCACCTTCACTTCTCCATCCCCTAATACCCAGTTTAGGCTGGGACGACCCGGAAGCTCATCTAATTTGTTTGTATCAGTCTCGATGCGAATTCGACGCAATGACGCAAACGAGCGACTTTACTACGCTACAGCTGCTCCCGATGGCATTTAGTTATAGTCTTATCGTCAGAAAGGTGACCTTCTAGTTGCTGACTCTGGCGTAGTTTCACAATAACAACGCTTTTCTGTACTTATGAATGTCTGGAGCTTACTTATGTGATCCCGAAGCTTACGTCCTACTAGAAACGATATCACAAATTGCATGATGCATCGCCCGCTCTCTCTGTATGATTATCACTTCAAAGTCCGAAGCTATAAATACACGAGACATAGGCTCACACGCAAATGTTCAAACATATGCGTTCTTTTTTCGTTAAATAGCTTAACATTATTGACGCACAAAAATACCAAATGAACGCTAAGCGTCGTGTTGCTAAAAATACTGCACAGTAAAAATGTATTCACAATAATTCATTGTTTCGTGACGTTTCGTGAGAAAACAAAGTATCTTATTCAGTTGCGAGATGATTGTTTAGAAATAATTCTGAGTTGGCAGAAAGAAAATAGCAATCGATGTGCCAGCACGCGACTCGTGATTTGGGGCACTGTATTTCAGAGGCCGTTATCAATCAACAGCATGTCGCTTCCTCTCTCTCAACACATCTACACATTTCGTCAACAGATCCAGATTGTCGGCAAAGACATCTTTAAGTCTGCGACATCTAGGGTCTCATTTGCTTATATGCTCTCAGTTGACAGCGATTATGTCTTTATTTTTATTTGCACACTCTTCATTAATCTAGGTTATCGTATTGTTATTTTGTCTTCTGTCCTCAGTGCTCTCTATTGTCCCAGATTAACTGGTAGAGCCGTGATTGGGAGATTACGGTGTGTGTCACATGTTCACAAAGTAAAGGGTGCAACGTTTGCATACATACTGCTTGGAATATTTTAACAATCCATTGCTGTCGAATGATATCACACACACACACACACACACACACACACACACACACATGCACACACACACACTCAAATGATATGACACGTCACTCTGATCTCTTGGGTCATCATCATCATCATGTGCCATGCCGGTAAGCGTGGGCGGTCATGTTTTGCCATCTCACTCGACCACCAGAGTCGTGAATCAGCTCCATGTTTCTGTCTCGATCATGCCACGTGGCCAAGCATCCAGGTATTTATCTCGGTCTTCCCCTTCGTCTCTTCCCTTGGATCTTGCCAGTTGTCACCATGTTCTCCACATTATTTCTTCTCATAACATGCCCAAAACATTTTACTGTCTACGTCTAATGTCTCTAATCTGTTTACGATCTTCATTTGTTTTTTTTTTTTTTTTTTTTAAGGACTTGTTTATTGGTTTTTCTGTCTATCCATGGTATTCTTTGCATTTTCTTCAGAAACCACATTTCCACAGCTAGCAGATGTTTTTCAGCTTGTTTGCTCATTGTCCGCGCTTCACATCCAGACAAAAGTACAGGTTCTATGTAGGAACTTCAACAATCTTTTTCTCGTTTCAACTGATATATTTTTATTATGTTTTTCATCTTGCAATGGCAATTCTTGTTCTAATCTCTTTAAGGCCTCTTACACCAGATGTTATGTCTGTTTCGAGATAACTGTACCGATTCACTTGTTTAATAATATGCCCATTTACTCGTATATCACACTGTGGTATTTACTTATTCCCAGTGACGACCATTATCTGAGTCTTCTTACAATTCAATTTTAACCCTAGTTGTTCACTGTGTGCAACAACCACATCTACTAAGTGTTGCAGGTCCTGTTCACTGTCTGCAATCTCTTGGGTAGTGAGATTGAATATCAGTCACATCGGATAAGTGCATACAACAGGAGATCCCGTGTAACCTGCGTTACAAATCCCACGGTAGTTGGGAAATGGAAATAGACCGTCAGACCACTGTCCTAACAACATCGTTAAGAAAAAGTAAACATACCCACAGGTAAACAGCGCCCGCGACCTGGGATGTAATCTGTCATAGACAAATGCACGGAGAAGTCGGACACTCTTACCTAAGAGGTGTATAATTAGGTGTGACACATTCCCCTCGAAAGAGGAACTAAGAGGAAGATACATGTTAATATGTTCCTGTTATTTCTCTTGTAAGTTGTGCTCTCATGTAATGCAGGTTAAGTTATTTCTATATTATTCTATTATTTCTAGAAGGGCAGAATGTCAGACGGGCCTGCGTGCCCAATTCTAAACCCTTTGAAAATAAAGATTTTCGTTCGTTCGTTCTAGTAGTTTGCTCTTCTGTAAACTTAAACGATCCTTTTTACACTATGTGATGCGTATTTGGCATATGGTGCTGGCACCCCATGTTTTTGCAGAGTTTCTCTTTAATGCTCTCCGATAAAATAGGCTTACTCGTTTCTATTATTTCTACAGCCTTCTGTGCTTTCGATAAAAACATCACCGCCTACTATAGTCAATGATACGTTGGAAAGCAATAATTAGACTTACCTTCTTCACAGATACCAATAAAATTATTGCGTCATTATCAGCAGTGTTCGTGTTAGTATTTTCCTGAGTCCCCACATTTTTAGTATGATTTATGTTAACTTGGATGATCTACTTAAATACCATTTACACCATACATATTCATTTTATAAATATGTTAATACTGCATTGTGTGGAAATAAATCAACAGATAAAACACAATATTGTCCTTATCTCCTTCATATAGTATGCCGCGTGACGTTGGTAATCATGTCTGTCCACTGTCTTCTGTTTCTTGTGCTGCGAATCATATCTGATACCGTCGTTCCTCCATGCCATGATGTCAAACTGCCCAGCATCTTCTCTCTTGGTCTTCCCGTTCCTCTCTTCTCCTCCTACTTTCTCATTGTGACGACATACTCTAGCATGAACAAAGAATGCGAACTTTCTTCTTCTGATGCCAGTAAACAGTTCTCTTTGTGAGTTAACGTCTTTCAAGCTATCTTCATTGGTCTCTCTATCCGTAAGTTAACTTCTTTCAAGCTATCTTCATTGGTCTCTCTATCTGTGAGTTAACTTCTTTCAAGCTATCTTCATTGGTCTCTCTATCCGTGAGTTAACTTCTTTCAAGCTATCTTCATTGGTCTCTCTATCCGTGAGTTAACTTCTTTCAAGCTATCTTCATTGGTCTCTCTATCCGTGAGTTAACTTGTTTCAAGCTACCTTCATTGGTCTCTCTATCCGTGAGTTAACTTCTTTCAAGCTATCTTCATTGGTCTCTCTATCCGTATGCGGTGTTCTCGTCATTCTTCTAAAAAATCACATCTCCGAAACTTCCAAATAATTATTTTCTTTAAATAATTATTTCGATTTAAATGTCCTGTCACAGGAAGAATTCTCCAGTCTAATCAATCACGCGTGCCTGGATGAATAAATCAGATTTTCTTTAAAAAGCCAGTCAGTCAATGCTCTGTCTGGAATTGTGCTGTCCTGAGACAATACAACTGATCTGTTGAGTGGAGCATCAAACACTACCCAGTAGGGACATGCCGTGAGACTAGTGCGTTCAAATTTCATTCATAAAGCTGTTTAAGGAGATCGTGTGTGGGTTTTTTTTTTTTTTTACTGTTAATTGTTAATTACAAGCACAGTAAACAGATTTTAGTTATTCTGGTAGTTATTATTTGTAGTTGGTGGGCCCTTGCGGTTGATGGAGCTAGAATGTGTACCAGTTTAAGTGATCCGCAACAAAGATAACTATAACACTAATTTCATTACTGTGTGGTGTAGAAGTGGACAATTGATTAACACTGTGAGAGCACAGCTGGATATATTAAAATATCGTTACATGGATGAATTGGGAATAGCATCGTCGTAGATTAAAATGACAATCAAAGACATGTTACATTAACACGGATTAAAGAAAACTTTACTGAAAGAGACAATGTCAGACAATTAAGATATCTCTGCCATATGAAACGCACAGCTCCTTATCGGATAATGTGCTGATGAGAAACCTTCAAGAGAATGACAAAGAGGAGAAGATAAGTGGACAATATCAAGAGATGAACTAGAGGAAGCTTATATGAAGACTCAAAATAGAAGTTGTTGGAGACTCATTACAGTCCATCCTGAATGCAGAGATGTCGAGGGAGGGAGTGAGTGAGTGAGTGAGTGAGTGGGTGGGTGGGTGGGTGCGTGGGTGAGTGAGTGAGTGATTGAGTGAGTGAGTGCGTGCGTGCATGCGTGCGTGCTTGAGTGAGTGAGTGGTTGTGTGGGTGGGTAGGTGAGTGAGTGAGTGAGTGAGTGAGTGAGTGAGTGAGTTGCCAGTTAAGTGTGAGTTAGTGAGTTAGTACACAGTATTCAATAGAAAATAGATATTCAAAACTTAGCTCAGAGCATACCATCACCATCAAGTGCCTTGCTGACTGGCGTTGGCGATCGTGCTTCTTCTTCCCTTGCGGTCTGCAACGGCATGTATCAGTTCGTGTTCCGACTCCTTTCCGTAACATGACAAAGACTGTCATAATTATTCTCAGTAACATCATGTGACTCATAAGACTCGTTGTGCATTTATGACAGCTAAACACTATGTGTGTGCTATTATATATTGTTATACAATTTATTCGGGACACTTTTTTTTTTTCAATTTGTGTCATGCAGCATAACACCCTGTCTTAATCTGTGTCCTGCAGCGTAACTTCGTAACATACTTTCTCAACCTTTGCACAACGACGTAACTCCACAGCAGTCATTCATTGTTGGTGTTCCGGGACGTAACTCCACAACAGTCTTTCATAGTTGGTGTTCCGGGATGCAATTCCACAGCAGTCTTTCATAGTTGGTGTTCCGGAATGTAACTGCTCAGCAGGTTTTCATAGTTGGTGTTCCGGGATGTAACTCCACAGCAGTCTTTCATAGCCTGTGTTCCGGGACGTAACTCCACAGCAGCCTTTCATAACATATGTGCCAGGACGTAACTCCACAGCAGTCTTTCACAGCATGAGTTCCGGGACGTAACTCCACAGCAGCCTTTCACTGTCTATGTGCTGGGACGTAACTCCACAACAGTCTTTCACAACACGTGTTCCGGGACGTAACTCCACAGCAGTCTTTCACAACACGTGTGCTGGGACGTAATTCCGCAGTGGCCTTTGACAACCTGTGTGCTGGGACGTAACTCCACAAGAGTCTTTCACAACACGTGTTCCGGGACGTAACTCCACAGCAGTCTTTCACAACACGTGTGCTGGGACGTAACTCCGCAGTGGCCTTTCACAACACGTGTGCTGGGACGTAACTCCACAGTAGCCTTTCACAACACATGTTGCAACACGTAACATTGAAAACAGTATGAAAACGTGAAGCTTATAGCAACTTTACAACACGCAGTAAATTCAAACAAATGACGTTGCGCGACAAGTCTTCACCCACAGTCAAATCATGTAAACACAACAGCATATAAACCACGGAGATGACACTATTGTGGATACGTAAAGACAACTGAATAAGAAGAATGGGAAAATGAAACAAATATGTATGCTACATGTTTTTCAGTCCTAGAATATGAAACAACCGCAGAGAAAGATGGTGGTCGGCTTATGTAGCCAGTAGTGTGAGGATGAGTGGCCGTGTAGGGCAGGGGATAGTAATGGTCCAGTGTACACGGCAGGTAAAGGCTTTGTAGTGGGAAGGCGGTGGGGAGGGGTGTTGTTAAAGATTTGTTGCTGCAATGTTCTTTTGTTTACCGTAACTTTGTTTTGTAAAGCCGCCCAATACTTCAAGTTTCATTTTATTTACATTTTCAGAGCTTGACGGCAGTTTAGCCTGTTTTTTTTTTTTTTTTTATGTTGTAACACCGGGGAGTGTGGGAGACAGAAAGAAGGCCGAAAACATTTCAAAGACTGTAAATTATAAATGAAATTTTTTTTCCCTGTTTCATTTTGTTTTTTTTAACTGATAGCATGTACAGACTTTGTTGTTAAAACTAAATCGTGGTAAGTCGAAAATGGACATTGTTTCCATAAAATACACACACACACACACAGAGACACAGACACACACACACACACACACACACACACACACACACACACACACACACACGCGTACACGTGATTACAATTTTTGCTATTGAACCATTAAACAATCGTAATATGATGTTTTCTTGTTTAACAGAGATGTGCCTTGTTTATTTCAGCGTCCGTTTCCCGTGCCATTATTTGAAATAGATTGAAATGATCTGCATTTTGTTGGCGCGTTCATTCCACAAATTAATGTAATATTTTGTTTCTCTGCAGCTGCTAGTTATTGCCTGTTTATTGTGTTGTGCGATATTGTTTGGGCTTTTTGGCTGCGAATGTTCGACGCGACATGCAGGGTCATGGTCAATTGTTACTGTTTGTGCGTGTGTGTGTGCGCGCGCGCTTGTCTGTGTGTGCATTTAGTGTGTATTCACGTCTGTGCATGTGTGTGTGTCTGTGTGTGTGTGTGTGTGTTGCATCTGATGTGTGAGTGTGCGAGTGTTCATGGTGTGTGTGAATGCGCGTGTGTATGTGCACGCTCGTTTTTGAGTGTGTGGGTACACGTGTATTGTGCGTAGCCGAATGTTATAACATCTAATTTAGCTTCTTCTGTTTTAAGTCCCATCTCGAAATGTTGTTGTACGTTGAATCTCCTTGTGTGTGTCTGTGTGTGCGTGTGAGTTGTAAAAACTAATCTGTCTTCTTCTGTCTCAAGCCCCGCCCTAATATGTTGGTAAGCTTTCATTCAATCTCTAAGTCTAGTTACCTAACTTCAGTTTACAATGCATATATTCTATCTGATTGAACAATATGCATTATGTTCCTATTGTGCTCACATCTTAAATGTGTAACGTGTGAACATTTTCTGTCTCTCAGCAACGCTCTTTTTACTCGATTTCATTTTACAATTTCTCTATTTATACACTGAGAAAAAATGAATAGTGAAAATTGTAAAAATAAAATATATACTACGATGTTTTGGACGAAATTAAAGCAACGTAAGCAGATTACAATAAAGACAGCAAGAATAGATTTGGCGAGGAATTTCTGCTCCATTTTAAGGTTGTAAATGGCATTCGTTTCCTGCAGGCTTACATGCGCAGCAAGACAGATGCGAATCAATAGAAGCACAGGCGCACAATTTGTGTTTGGACACACAGACATGTATGAATACCAAATTCAATCAATTCAGACAACAGAAGGACGCATAACTAAGGAAAATCAGGTCGATGCACACAAGAAAATAGATACAAGTGCATACATTTTACACGATACATCTAAAGATAAGCAATTTCACACAGACTCTGTGTGTGTGTGTGTGTGTGTGTGTGTGTGTGTGTATACACACATATATATACACACACATATATATACATACACACACACACACCCACACACATGATTATGCTTTTATCTGTAGCTTAGGGGGTAGTGAGGAGCACAGTATCATAATTCCCCCGTCATTCCAAGTCGAGGGTTGGAAATCAGCTGCAATCGATTTGGAAGCAGATAGCATTGTATTGATTTCGATCGCATGAGGCGTCGGCTGTTCAGAAATCAATCGCAGCCTGCTGATTTAACATTGTCTAGTAAATCACAAACAACCTATAAACGCTAGGCTTGATTGGAACAACGTGTAAAGGACATGCAACTAATCTTATCCTGTCATTAGAAATCTCAAGACCCGTTTATGCAGTGGTGGCCTCTGCTGGAGAAAAATTGTCTTTCCTATTTTAGGACTGAACCCGGACTTCATCTTCTCTTAATGGACCTCAAGACCCAGTGATTGCTATTGCTATTGTGTCGCGTATAAAGGGATACCGGTACGCCCCCTTCGGCGCCCATTAACAATTTCCTGGATTTACAGAATCCTTTGCCATGTCGCTGTTATGGGTTATTCTTAACAATTCGAACTGACAACTGTAATAATAGAAACTGTAGGCTCGCTCCAACCAACTGAACAGCAATATGGGCTTTGCGAGTGAACCCAAACAGGTGTGTGGTATTTGTTGGATCACCTGCGGTGTGTCTGTCTCGTGCAATGTATGGTTTTAACTTATTAATGTGGACAATTTTATTTTTCCCTTTTACATCAATTAAATAATCAACGTCACTAACCTTTCTAATGACTCTAAATGGGCCCTGCCATGAAGTAACAAGACAATCACGACGGTTGGGTAATAAAAGAAAAACTTCGTCTTCTTCTTTCTTTCTTTCTTCTTGGCCTTTCTGTTATCGTATTGTCTGTATTTCTCGCCACCTTTTTCGAGTGCTGATTTTGTAATTTGACAAGCTGTTATGATTTTATCCCTCATATCATATATTTTGTTGGTCAGCATGTCATTGTACAGAATTAATGGACCACGAGGATTGGCGTCGTACACGAGCTCAAACGGAGAAAATCCAGTACTTGATTGTGGTACCTCACAGTACGCAAATAGCACTGCAGGCAATAAAATATCCCAATTTTTAGGTCGCTCAGCTGCAACTTTCACTAAGATTCGTTTGAGGACCCCGTTGTAATTTTCATTGACCCCATTTGTCATTGGGTGCCAATGTGAACTAAACACTTGTGGAATACCTAGTACTTTCATAGCTGCTTGGGTAAACGCCGATATGAACTGACTACCTCTATCAGACAAGATACATAATGGAAATCCTATCCTGCTGAAAAATAATAATAATGAATCTAGGATGGATCTACTGGTGATGTGTTTGAGTGGAATAGCCTCTGGCCAACGAGTGCAGAGATTAATCATGGTTAAAATGAAACGATTACCACGATCAGTAGTAGTATTAAGTGGACCGACAATATCCACAGCAATCTTCTGAATGGGCGTGATGCCAGATCAGTTTGCTGAACATGAGCCTTGGGATGTTTGCCTTTTTGTGTGGTTCTTTGGACACAATGTACATGAACGAACATGTTTCGTAATATCTTTGGCATAACCAGGCCAATAAAATTGTGCCAACAATCTTGTGAGTGGTCTTAGCAATTCCCATGTGACCCGCAAATGGCGAATCATGCGCAAGCTTTAGTGCTTCACTGCGATATTTGATAGGTAACACCGTTTGTAAAAGAAGTGTTGGACCTTTGCTGTACTGTCTGGTTAGAATTTATTGTCTAAAATAAACAGCCAATTACCATGCTTAGCTTGTTTAGAAGGTTCTTGTATGCTTTTAAAACAGATCTGTAATGTAGGATCTTGTTTTTGTTCAGTAGCTAAGTCAGATGTCTGTACTATAGTGTCCTTAACGTTGTCACTATCAGTCTGAGAAGACTCTTCTTCTTGTCGCCACACTTGGGCTCTCGTGACAGGATTTGTTGGAGTGTGGCCAATCTCCCAGTTAATTGCCTCTTCATGAGTGCGACTATTTGCATTGGGTACGTTCCCAATGAGTAAACCGGCACAAGGATTCGGTAGCACTGCTGCATTTACTGTGCCTTCAAGGTATGGAGATTGTATTGTGATTGTGGCAATTTTATATCTTTCTATTGTGCCGCCAAAAGTTCTGCAGGCAACAACTTTGCCTGTGTAATCTTGCTTTTTTATCAGCTTTTGGTCCACCCCAATAATTGAGGCCCCTGTGTCTCGAACGGACGTAGTAGGCTCACATTCACCCATGCCTGGTGAACTTTAAGTGTGCCATTTTGGATATTTGCCGCATTGGCTTCTTGAATGGTTGCTAGACATTCGTCATCGGGAATGTCTTTCTCAGTCTTATCTAGTTTCTCATTGTATGTCTGAATGATAGCTGCATGTGTGTCCTCTATGTCATCGGAATCGCCACTGGAGAATACATACGCAGTACTCGCCTCCTTCCACGTGTCTCTCGTCGCACATGACTTACTGGTTATGCCCGTACGCCCTGACAAGAGTAACATTTTACACTCTTCTTATAAGAATCATACTTCTCTTTTTTGACGTGATGTCTCTCAAGTATGCAGCATACCCTGGATGTTGGTCACACATTTCTAAAGATCCGTGTGACAGTCTGCAGTGTGGACACCGTGTGCAGTGACCCATTTCTAGGCCTGTCTGAATCTCTGTTTGTGTTATGATAAGGTCCTCTGTTTTTATGTAAGAATTTCTTAAACTTACCATTACTTCTGGATTCTGGCACTAGCCCCTATCACAAGTTCAGGTTGTGTCCAGTCAGCAAATATGTCACGGTGGACGTTATAGAAAGATTCTCCCCAGTGACTCCATCTCTGCGAGAGACTTACATTTATTCTCTATGAGGAATACAGACATAGCTTCAGGTACAGAAGAAAGAAGCTTGTCCCTCAGAACAAGGTCACGTAATTTATCAAAATCAGAACCTACGTCCGCTGCCCTTAACCATTTATCAAAGAAAGAAGAAGTTTCAGATACATAATCGAGGAACGTTTAATTCGCTTTATGAGATAGTGTCTTGAATTGTGTACGTAAACCAGCTTCATCAAGAGAAAAATGTGCTAGGACCCTATCTCGCATGTATTTGTAATTGGTCCGCAAGTTCTCTAGAATCAACTCAATTACCTTTAAAGGCTCCAATGCGAGATGTCGATGACACAAGATTGGTAAGTCCTGTTCTGGAATTTTATAGAATTTGGCTAGAATTTCAAAATTAGTAATCCAGGAACTGACTGAATCACCTTGTTGAAAGTTACGAATCAGCCCTTGGTATTTCTTAACTGGATCATTATTCTTTGGTTGTATTCTTTCTCGTTCTATCTCGGCTTCCCGATCCATTTCCAATGTCTTAACCTTCAAATTACCTTCAAGTTCCTTGTATTTTAAAAGTGCTTCAGTCGCTAGTTTCTCCTCAAATACTAGTTGCCTTTCTTTCATTTCTCTTTCTGTTGCTAATTTCTCTCGTTCTAATGCTAATTCTTTATCTTTTGCCGCCATTTTCTCTCTTTCAAATGTTAATTCTCTATCTTTTAATTCACGTGCAGCCTGAAGTTTTTTGGTCTCCTTCTCTGCTGCTAACTTTTCTGCTCTCTCCTCCCGTTGCTGGGCCTGAAAGTCCTTCAATTCCTGCTTCGCCCACGTCCTGAGATCCAGACCGGTCAACCAGACTGTTCATCCATATTCATAAAGTCTTGTAGTGTCGGCATGTTGACTAAATGTGCTGTACCTTGTCTAGCTGAAATAAAATAGCGGAGCGCAAAATACTCGACAAGATGCAGGTATGTTGTCAACAGAGTAGTAGATATATCAAAATAAAAATGTTTGAACGAAATGTCAACTCAAAATCAGCAATATTGTAGAGCAGAATAGCGCAAAGAAAATTAACAAACCTAGCGCGAATAAATATCGTCTTACCATGTTACGATATGTAAGTACCAGAAAAGAAGGTAGAAAATATATTAAGTATAAAGCTTATAACGCCACAACAATTAATCCGTTACGCGAACAATACATGGAGTGTAACGTAGACATACATATCTAGGCACCTAAAAAATAAATACTGAGTAGTAATAGAGATATAGAGAATGTATACAACCACTACGACACGACAGATGTAACCAATGAATCGCGAGATAGCCACACACAAAAATTCTTAACGAGCTGACAACCGTCAGTGTACAACGTATCCTAGCGACATATAAATATAACTTTAACTTTCACCAGAATAGCCCTCCAACCGCCCGCGTCGTCATACAAGCGACGAATCGGCCATCGAAAAAATAATATGTATAGTACGTACACACCCAACTAGACAACAATTAACATAACAATCGACAAATACTGGCCTCATTTTGTAGTAATGAGTCGACTGCAGTTGATGCTGATGTAGGTATCTGCCTATAAGATACACCCACAGTTAGATGATGCGGGTAATAGGTTGAGATTCCATCGTGCAGTAGTAATAATGATAAATATGTTGGGGAAAGTAATGTCCTATATCCTTAATATATATCGATTAATGTCTTTCAATGTGTCCGTGTTGAAGTGTGTAACCGTCCTACTGTCCATGTTGAAATCTAGTCCTGTGTGAATTCCATGGATGGAAGCGTACGTGTGAAGGGTAAAGTCCATCTTCTGCTGTATATCAATGTAGGTATCCAAATGCTCCAAAAATAATGTCCAAGAAGTGTATGTAAATGTCCCGACTGTAAAATGGATGCGTGGTGGCCGACACGATATAATTCCTCACGTAAATAAATCCTCACAGAAATAACACAAATATATTCTGACTTTGGGAATGTGCTGATGTTTTGGCATGTGCAGAAAGTTGCTGGCATTCTCCCGGAAATCAAGGCCCCATCTGGGCCATGTCGCTGTTAACTATTCCAACTGACAACTGTAATACAAAAACTGTAGGCTTGCTCCAACCAATTCAACAGCAATATGGACTTCGCGAGTGAACCCAAACAGGAAAAATAAAAGGTCGACTCCTGAACGTGAGTAATTGAAAATCGCTGTTTTATTTATCTACAGCGCATCGGGTTTGCACATCAGACAATAATATTATTTAACATTACGTTATACGTGGCCTGTAATACCAGGACCGGCCGTAAATACACTATTGAACTTCATATTAATGATAAAAATTACAAACCGTCTCATAACCAAACTGTTTACAAATTACTTCATACGTCCTTGAAACTCCTTCTCTCTATCCCTTAGGTATATTCTTGCCGCTCTGAAATTATGACTAATTTCCTTGTCCGTAGGTTTATTCGTTCGTGGCGTTATCACCCATGAGTTCGTTATATGTCTTCTCTGTCTGTAATTCCTATTCCAGCCACTGTTTCAATGCAGAACTATTTATTAGCCAACTTGAATGTACTGATAATTCAATGCACTGCCTTCCATTCCATAGCTCCCCAAAGTCTCTCGTTTTTATTGACATCTCTGTGTGACGTTTTTCCCTGTTGCGGCGTCTCTTCTATTTCTAGCCTTTTCGGTATTGAGACTTCTACTTTATTTCTACTGCGTCATTCCTGGGCACTTGCTATATAGCATCCTTGCATCAGCCATTCTTGTTTCCGTCATTTTTCTGCTTGTCTTTCAGTGTGTGATCTCTCACTGTAACACTTGACCTCGATCACCTCACGAGAATCTCTTGGTAAGCTTGTTCGTGTTGGATTATGCAGCTAAAGAACTCTAGGAGATACGGTATCCAGTCTCGCGACAGCCGTTCTCAGATGCCTCTAACGAATGCGTGGTGGGTTACAGTGTTACTGTTCTTTAATTCACATATGAGCCCTGGTAACACACACGATGCTCCGATGATAGCTAATGTATCCACGGTGCCTGGGTCTTACACAGACCTGACCCGAACTGGCATAACAATGTCGGAGTCGGTGTACTGCCGGACATGTAGTCACCAGAAACCACGAGGTGAACATGTCTCTGGCACTCGTCAGCAATAGTGAGCAGTGATTACAGCATCCTTTTATATTCCTTAGGGCACATTGGGTATATGGTTCTAGACCAATATTTGTATAGATCGAACGGTATTAGGTTGGCGATTGGACGATATCACGCCGGCTGCCTTTAATTTACTATATATTTCCTGGTTACTTATTTTTGGCCGGGACGAACAGGGGTCTTAGGGCAATTTTAAAAATCCCACAGACTCGATCCCATGACCAGGCGAGTGTTTAATAACTGCAGTAATGCAGTATTATCAACTTTCATCTCGCCATGTAGACTGTTCTGTTTCACTTCTCTTCGTCTTCATCTAGGGCAGGGGTGGCCAACCTTTTCAGCAGGTGGGCCACATTTCAGAAATAATATTTCCTGCCGGGCCACGTACCTATTTTTTTTTTTTTTTACTAATGTAAGCAAGCAAGCGTGCTACATCTTCGACCACATCGTCGCTTCCCAGTAGGCGAGATCGTGGTCAAACGCTTGTCTGGTTTAAAGGGGGGAAAATACATCTATTAATTAATTGATCCTTCCCTTGTAGACGAGTATTAACGTCATTTAGGTAGCTAGTAATATCGACCAGAAATGCAATGTCGCAAACCCACGCTTTGTCTTCAAACTCTGGGATACTTTTTGACTTGCTTGCAAAGAATGACTGTATTTTTTTGTTGCAACTCAAACACTCTTTGCAACATTTTGGCATGGGTCAGCCATCTTAACTCTGCATCAAATGTAACGTCATTATAATCTGAGTCCAAAGACTTTATAAATTCTTGGAACTGACGGTGATTCAACCCGTTCGACTTAATGAAGATCACTATTTTGACGACCACTTTCATGACATGGTCCATTTTGAGGGACTTCGAACATAAATTCTCCTGATGAATAATGTAATGCAAATTTACCGCAGAAGTATTACCGACTTTGGAGGCCTCATTTTAAATCAATTTTACTAAACCTTCGTGTTTCCCAACCATTGCTGGAGCACCATCCGTTGTTAAGCCCGATAAGTTTTAAGTTGTAAAGGAAAGCGATTCAATGTCGGTGAAACTGCTTCTAACAAATCTCGTGACTTAGTAGTGTCCTTATGTGGATACAGTGCCGCTAATTCTTCTGTCTTTTTTAAATGGACATAAACACCCCGATAAAAATTGCCAGTTGGGCAGTATCTGCCATACCTGTGCTTTCATCCACTGCTAGAGCATAAAATATAAACTGGATGCTCGAAATTTCAAATGATCCTCTGTATGTTTTCCAATGTCGACCACACCCCTAGTAATAGTCTGACGAGACAGACTTATTTTTGAGAAATCCTTCTTCTTTTCTGGACACAGAATTTCAACGACGCTTTCCAAACATTCCTTAACCATTTCACCATTTGAATATGGCTTCGGTTTTTCTGCTAGTATCATGGCTACTGCATAACTTGCTTTTACATAATATGTTGACTCTGAACCCGCTCTAGTAAATATCCTTCGTTGTGCAGAATTTTTTTTTTTAAAGTCATTTACTAGGTATTGTCGAAATTGCTTTTGAAGAAATAAAACTTATTTGCATGTTTAGTCTCGTAGTACCGTTTGATGTTATAATATTTCAAGCCAGAAACAGATTCGTTGCACATCGAGCATATGGGCTTTGTTTTAATTTCCACGAGGGGAAAAAAGTTTATAGTCCACCTGTCTTGAAAACTTCTTAATTCGTCTGTGATTCTTCGCTTATTTGATCCAACGTCTTTACTAGTTGACGCCATGGTTACGTAATACCTCATGCCAGTGTGCTGGTAGGGGTATGCTATAGCTACACTGGCAAATTACGCTTGAACATGTGCTATAATACACTGAATAACTGCAACGTCCCAAAGCATCCCGATCACTTTATTTATGCGACAACCAGTTCATAAATGTCTACACTATGACAATGCTCTGCTTACAGTTATTATACTGCGTCGTTAGTGCTCCCTAAGCCCACGCAAGCGAGCGACACAGCTCGCTCTCTGTGCTGTAGCGAGTTTACCGACCTGGCGTGTAATGGCCATATCTTTTGCTATACAACCGGACTCTGTAACTCCTAAACTCTGACCCTTGCCGTTCCAATCGTAGGTTTCATGTTTAAAGTTGAATCACTGTCCACCTTTTCATCTTAGATTGTTGACCTGTCGTTTTCCTACGATCTGTACTTCACTGTATTTCCCGGCAGACTAA
This sequence comes from Cepaea nemoralis, assembly GCA_014155875.1. Lineage (NCBI taxonomy): Eukaryota > Metazoa > Mollusca > Gastropoda > Stylommatophora > Helicidae > Cepaea > Cepaea nemoralis. The sequence continues at coordinate 43,393 of JACEFZ010012373.1, forward strand.
ACTCCCAACTGCCCGCTGATAGCTCCCCAACACATCATGTGTCCCGAGCTCGCGATTCTAGTCGCTCTTTCCATTTTTACCATCTCCCTCTCAGCGATCCTTATCGTGACCAGTTGTTACAACTAACAACTATTGTCTGAGTTGTTGTCCTCATAAATAGTCTCATGGCATATGCCCCCCGAAATTTCAAAAATGTTCCAACATTTTTGGGTTCTACCTCATCTCTACACCTGACATGAGACGCCTTAGTCGCACATGCCTGTCCCCTGGTCGCACATATCTGTCTACTCCCTCATGCCTTAGAGCTTGCTTGTCAGTTCCCTTTAACTTCCTTCTGTGTTACGTTGATATTCTGCTATACCTTCTTACAAATTATAATGTCGGACACGAATATCCGTCTATTCCCAAATAGACCTCGTGTGGCCGCAACCCCCTTTGTATTCGGCAGGTTGGGAACCAACCTAATATGAGTCCCAATGCCCCACCCCGGACATTCCCATATAGTTCCTCATTTATACCTCGGTATAAGCAACTGACACCCTTCTCCAGCCCTTAAGCCCTGGGTGCAGGAACGTGTGTACTGCAGACATATCAATTCCACACCTATTTTGATTACGCTCTTATCTTGCCCCTGAGTAACCTATGCTACGACTGTGGATCTCTTTGGTGCGGGTACATATGACTCTTGCATTTGTCTTGTCAACGTGTGTGTGGGGTCGGCTGTCATTAGTTACTTGTTGCTATGATGTTCGCTTGTGCCCTGTGGCTAGATATTCCCTTCATTTGCATTCTCTATTTGTCTATGGTACTCTTCCTACTGACTTTTTCCTTGTAGTGTTCCTAATACCCTGTCCCTTTGGTACATCTACTCCCATGCCAAGGTGCTTCATGTTAAAATATTATGTGTACAAAGTACTACCAACTGGTACTACTATTAGTGGCACTACTAATAATACTATGACACTGTCCTTGTGGTCTTTCTTTCATCTTCCCTTGTACTCTGTTTCTCCTCTCTCTCTCTCTCTCTCTCTCTCTCTCTCTCTCTCTCTCTCTTTCATCCTCTCTCTTCATCCTTTCATCGTTTGTCTTTTTTTCAAATAGTGTTTAATTTTTTTTTTTTAATTTATGTCCTCTGTCTTACAACACGCATACTGGAAACTCAAATGTTACATCTTTGCCCGTAAGCTTCTTGCATACAGGTGTGAAAGTATCCAGCTTGTGTTCAACATTGTTCTGCTGACTCTCATTCGCACAAATTTCTCCTCTCAGTCTTCCCGTACCCTTTCTCTCGCTTCACTATCGCTCATCCTATTCTTATGTTATGTACATGTTCCCATAATCGCATAAGTTACTCCTACCAATTGTACCTGTCTGTCTCTCCAATCTACCATATTGTCATAATACCTAAATAATTATATACAATTAGACTCACATATAATATTGCAAGCACTATTCTAACTTTCACTTGCATATCTTTATCAACTCTGTAACATCAATATGCATCACTGGTAGCCTTGTCTCAGTTACTTCTTCTTCCTTTCCTTTTAGCCTATGGGTGTCTTCTCTGATGTATCGTGGTTTTAGATCCACTGTCAATAATTCAGCTTTCGCAGATGTCGATTCTTCTTTTCTCCCTTTGCAATCATTTATCAGTTTCTACCAACTTATCATTTTCTATGTTCTGTGTTACAATCAAGTAATAGATCAGGTCAGATCCCGGACGATCCCCCACAGTTGCCAATGTGCTGGTAGGGGTATGCTATAGTTACACTGGCAAATTACGCTTGAACACGTACTATAATACACTGAAGAACTGCAACGTCCCAAAGCATCCCGATCACTTTATTTATGCGACAACCAGTTCATAAATGTCTACACTATCACAATGCTCTACTTACAGTTATTATACTGCGTCGTTAGCGGGCCCTAAGCCCACGCAAGCGAGCGACACAGCTCGCTCTCTGTGCTGTAGCGAGTTTACCGGCCTGGCGTGTACTGGCCATCTCTTTTGCTATACAACCGGACTCTGTAACTCCTAAACTCTGTCCCTTGCCGTTCCAATCGTAGGTTTCATGTTTACAGTTGAATCACTGTCCACTTTTCCATCTTAGATTGTTGACCTGTCGTTTTCCTACGATCTGTACTTCACTGTATTTTCCGGCAGACTAAACTCCCAACTGCCCACTGATCGCTCGCCCAACACATCACGTGTCCCGAGCTCGTGATTCTATTCGCTCTTTCCATTTTTACCATCTCCCTCTCAGCGATCCTTATCGTGACCAGTTGTTACAACTAACGACTATTGTCTGAGTTGTTGTCCTCATAAATAGACTCATGGCACCTCATATACACATAATGAATATTCACATAATAAAAACCCACATCAAAATAATATTAATGATCTATATTAATCATGCCTTTCTCACTGATGCTCTCAGCCAGTATCCAACCAATATTATCTCTTCCTTCAACAACATCCACTCAGAGAAATATCAGGAACACAGAGTTCATACCCAATACCATAAAGTCTTTTCACAAACTAAAACACTATGGTTCCTACAGTCTATGGTCCATAATATTCCCTTTACGAATGTTCATGTTCAAGTCACTGGAGTAGAACTAGACAGGTTAATAAGTTCTCAAGGTGCACATATTCATTCGGCTTAATGTTCCGGAATTGGGAGTATCCAGTGCAACATTTCTCAGGCGGTGAAATATCCCTGATAATAAATTTGTTCAGAAATTATAAATATCCACAGGGAAGATAAACTTCAGGAGTTATAAATGTCCATCATTCAGATAAAGTTCAGAAGTTATACATATCCACTGGTAAATTTCAAAAGTTATAAATTATACATATCCAAAGGGCAGATAAACTTCAAGAGTTCTAAATATCCATAATGATACTAGATAAGGATGGAAATTATCCATAAATGATAAACGACAGGCAGATATCTATGGTAATACGTTTCAGGCGGTGAAAAATATCCACGATGATACCGTTCATGTTTTTAAAATGTCCTCATGGATAAAGTTCAGGTTTTAAAAATGTCCAGGTGGAAACAATCCAAGTTTTGTAAATGTCCATCTGGATAACGGCCAGGTTTTGACAATGCTCATAACCCTTCTCCTGACCTTAACAACTAGTCATGAAGGTAAGATTCAGCCAGTGCATTTACTTGAATAGTAGATACATTGGTGTTGGAAAGGCCATCCTCTTATATACATTGATCAGTCACTCAATGGAGTTCTATAAGGTTGAGGTTGTCTTAAACTTGGAGAGCAAATAATATTAGGAAAACTTGACTCCTACATCAATATGAATCCTTTTCACCCTGTGCCGATAAATCAGCCACTCCAAATGAGAACTAGAGCATTTGTACTATGCTTCTGGTTCGGCCAAGGTTCAGTCCACCATCCTGGAGTCCAAAGAACCCTACTGTATCCAATACGGAAAATACAGCTGGTCACTAGAAAAGTATTTCTCAGACTCCTTACAGTTCTCAATTTCACCCCTTAAAAACTTCTCAGTTCAATCCACCCACTCGATTTATTTTAATGTACCTATCCTAGGCACACTTCTGGCACAGAACGTGACACAGCTTGATAGGGATGGTGTCGCGGACATGGCCGGGATGGAGAAAGGAGGGGGGGGCAGTAATGTGGCCATCTTCCGTCTTCTTGTCGCCCACCAGACTGTCGCACGTGTTCATATGTTGTGTGGACGCATTTTCAAACTCCTGTCAACTTCAAACGCCCCGGCGGCTTAAGTGTTATGGTTAGACAATTAGGCTTGGCCTCGAATTAACCTTGTGACCTTTGAATACAGAGTTTAATAGGGAATCCAAGTGTCGTTGATAGGCATATATTATTAGAAATATGTCACAACGACTCATGATGTAATGTTCTTTTGTTGATATGTACAATAATGTTAACATTTATGTTCATTTGACCTAGCTCCACCGGCCGCAACATGACTCCCAGTGGGCCGCATGCGGCCCGCGGTCCTCGCGTTGGCCACCCCTGATCTAGGGTTTATATCTCCGAGTCGTTCAAATGTCCTCTCCGAACCTCCATATTTGCCACTCAGTTGAGGGCGTATAATATCATGGGTACATGAATGTGCTGTCCCTGTAATGAATGGACGGTTAACTATACGGCATTAAGGTTAAGTTCAGGGCGGGACGATTTCATAGGTGAACCCAGAAGCAGATCATCATTTGCAGGCTCTGTAACAATATAAACATCCATGTATAGAGGGAACATCGGTAGCGTAGTGGCTAAACACTCGAAGGAAGAACCGATGGTCGTGGGTTAGATACGCAGCTGGTTCTGGGTTTTTTTCTTTATTTATTTACCTGGACTACAATAGGCACCAAGAATATATTGGGAAGTAAAGACGGACGGCGTCATTCTGATCACTTCCCTCACCCAGTGCCCAATGGACTATAAAACATATAGGTCTATGGGTTCTTTATATTCAAGAACATAATTATTGATTATAAAACTCAAACATTCAGTTTTAAATATATGTTAATTGTCCATGTGCAACATGTATACATTGAAGTTCAGCTCTGCCCAAAGACATAATGGACACTATAAAATTCTAGCGCCATGTAGGGAAGGTTATCTCATATATAACTGATTCTGCTGTCTTTTGTGTAATGAAACCACAGAATGGCATTCTGCAATGGAGCGATTCTCACTTCTTATTTATTTCACTGAATCGCTGCTTCCACAAGTAATGGAAACACTCAATAAACAGCTTTTACTTCTGTGCCCTAATCGAAGCATTGATGTCCATTAGCAGTTTAAGATTAGATTACATTAATCAAGTTGACACGCTGAATTGCATGCTGAAGTGCTTCAGTCTATTGCACGGCTAGTTCTGTAGTAGACAAGTGCAGTAGTTCAATAGCGACCCTATGTACTCAGTGTGACATGACATTCGCAATCCTAAACAACGCTATTTACGTGAGTCGCTCTTCATACGTGTCTAATCTTTGTTGCTTGCTGGGTTGCTTACCAAGCCTCTGAAAACAAAGTTTTGACTCGCTTAAGTCGGATGCATTGCCGTTCATGTTCTCAGAAAGGAGTTGTCCTCTATCGGAATGTGGTCAGTGCAGAGACGTTCCCTTCACACCGGTGCCACACTACCATCTCCAGAGGCACTGTCTTGCAAAACTGTCCATTCTCTCTCCAAACTCAAAAACTAACGAGTGGGGCGTGCTCGGTACTGTAAGTTCATATCTGCCGAAAGGTATATAACCAGGTCATGATGCAGCACAGCACATATAGACTGACTAGGACAAGGCATCAGCACAGCACATACAGACTGACTAGGACAAGGCAACAGCACAGCACATAAAGACTGACTATGACAAGGCCTGGATTTTAGGTATTTCATAATCAACAGCCTCAGCAGCAAACTGTGAGCAGCGCCATCTATGTCTTCTGTACGAGGGGCTGGTCATGTCTGTTTTGGAGTATGCAATGGCAATCCTGACTCTCAGCCATAAGCAGATAGAAAGGATGGAAAGGATACAGAATGAAGCTATGCGCATTATTCTTGGATGTACAAGAGATACAGCATGCAGGGCGATGCGCTACCTTCTTGATTTTCCAACCATTGAAGAGAGAATACAAGTTTGCAGGGCACGCGCCTACCTCAGAATTAACGCAAACACACAACATCCACTGCATAGTGAAATTAGGAAGGTGAAGGGCAGCAGGTTAAAAGAGGACGGTCGTGGATGGGTCAAGCCGAAGACATTCTTCAACAGGTGTGTTCACTTGAGGACTTAGAACCTGGCGAGGAGTGGGTGCAAGTGCCAACAGACTTCTGCACATCCTTTTCAGTTTGCATCCAACTAGATAGAAAATGCAGACAAGAAAATCCGGCTGCTGTTGAGGCTGAAGTACAAGCGTTGATTTCGAGAATTCGCTAGACGGTGACGCGGTCATCTACACAGATGGGTCGGTCGTCCGACATGTGAGAAGCTCATGGGCCTTTACAGCTCGGGCCGGAGGGAGAATTGTGAAGGAGGCCTCTGGTGCTTTCACTGAAACCACAAGTAGCCTGACCATGGAAGTCATGGCAGTAAGTAAAGCAATAACATGGCTCGAGACACAGACATTCACTAGGGCTTGTTTCCTTAGCGACTCAATGAACATGATCAAGAGGATAGAGGAGGGGTCGATCCGAAGAGAATGGTTGCTGCCTCTGAAGCGGTCTCGGCTGGCAAAGATTAGTTTCATCTTCGTGCCAGGGCATGCGGGAGTACAAGGAAATGAGCGGGCTGACAAGCTCGCAGGTGAGGCTACTGTGGAGGGCGGACGCGCCATGGACCAGGCTGACATTCTGAATGCTCTACGAGAAGTGAGACTTTTGCGAGAACCAAGTGATGACTGTGAATCTACAACAATGGCCAGACTGCGAGAGCAGCAAATTAAAAGAGGGGTGGCCAAACAAGAACACTACGCAGGAAGCCAAAGAAGATTGATAAACCAACACAGAACTGGTGTTGTTAGCCGCTACACGCTGCGGGATTAGCTGAGGAGGGGATCCGAGCACTTATGGACTGAATGGTTCGATGTGCAACGAGGATGATCTGTCGACTAACTAACTAACTAACAACAGCCTCAGCTCCAAGGCCCAGAGAGACAAATGTACGAGCTAGCATTTTCATTCCTTTCCCCCAGGGTAGTGGGACAGGGCAAGTCCTATCAATTGAGATACAACATGCCTGCTTCCCTCCACCAGCTTGCGGAATAGCTCACGGACAAGTGTGGAGTCTCCGCTTAGCAGCCCCTCCCCTCCAGTTAGGCCTTACATTAAAGTGGTGAGATGCTGAAATCTTCACTTTACGAGAATCTAGGACAAAAGCTAGGACAATCCATCCTGCATAGAAACTGCTCTCACAAAAAGCCACTGCAATCTACTGTGACTAATGCAATACAAAACGTTACTGCTCTAGAGATGGGTTAGACAAATTAGCTTCTTCTTCTTCTTTGCGTTCATCCGGAGTGATTTTTTCAGATGTGATTGCAGTGTGTCTGGTTAGGCACCCTCGGGTCGAAACCCTCAGGCCAACACATCCGACTTTTAGCGTGCATTTTTGACCAGGTTAGCAATCCTGGGAGACTCTCACTTTTGTGGTACCGTCCACATCTCAGCTGGTCAAGTTGGAACAGTCGAAGACTACACGGTCATCCCTCAAGTGAAGGCAGGGACAGTCCATAGCATTTTCCGCCATCCTGGGTGGCTTCCATAATTGCAGAGCCGGCACATAACGCTCTGGTGCTGGGTTTACCGAGAGAATCGTCACGTCCTGCTCATGGCTGTTTTAATTCCTCACTTCAATATATTGGGCATTTCGCTCGCCCTGGGCCGTTCCTGCACAAACCAGTCAGCTCTGCAGTTGGTTTCCACTAAGCGAGTTTTCGGACATGTGCTTGTCCCTGTACCCATCAGAGCTGTTCCAGGCACTTCGGACATTCGGAAAACTACCTAGTCAGAGCTGTTCCGAACAAGAGCGGCATTCGGAAACTAGGTAGTCAGAGCTGTTCCTAGCACGAGAGACATTCGGACGAGACATTTCACTCGGACGTAATTGCGTAGTGTCAATTTTTAGTTTGCCACCCGTAGGACGACACTTCCGACTTCCGGCGGGCATTTTTTAATGAGGTTAACCTTCCTCTGATTTCGAGGCACGTTAGACTGTTGTGATGTCGCCCACATCTCAGCTGGTCAAGATAGAACGACCAACGACATCGCGGTCGGCCCTCAAGGGAAGGCAGGGGCAGATAATGGGCAGTCCCTCGCTATGCAAGGAGGCTTCCATAATTGCAGAGCCGGCACATATTGCTCCGAGACTGGGTTCACCCGAGGAGTTGCCACGTCCTGCTCATGGCTGCTTTAGTTCCTCACTTCCAGGTATTGGGCATCTCGCTTGCCACTGGTCGCTCAAGTGAGCTCCAGGGGCGGTCAGACTGCGGGCGACATCCACTCGGTAAGCTTTTGCTTTTGACTTTGGACCACGCAATGGGTTCGCTCGCCGTGCGTTCCATTTCGCGTTATTGAGACGTTTCTCCATTTTTATCTACACTCTCTATGAGTTAGATACAGACAGTTTTCGTAACCATTTCCTTCGACTGGGGCATTTTACTGACTTTTTGTACTCGCTCACGAGGTAGGCTACATGTGCTGCCGGCTCAGCACCTTACCTTCGTGCAGCAGTCAGTGAGAAACGGCCAGGCCATCTCATCCGGGAATCCAACATATCCCTCAGCTGAGAGCCTTCAAACAAGTATCAGAACTGTGCATGTAGCTTGCTCAGTATCTCGATTCCATTTTTCTGTAGGTGGATATCGGCCCGACTCTCAGATCCGAGGGTCTGTGGCTTAGAGGCGTTCAGCCTAAACCCTCGACAGAGAGCCTTAGAGTATTGTCCGAAACAAGAACTTCTGCCTTCATGCGCCTGATTTAAACTTTTGACTGCTATCCTCAGTCTCCTGCAGAGCAGCAGGTTGTGTCTCTCTTAGTCTGGTCCCTATCCCATACGCTGTCCGATATGTAGTTTTCACCCATCGGCAAGCACATGGGGTCAACGGGACACTCAAGCTCCCCCACCACGGCAAGGTGGAGACACATCGGGGGAGAAATTAGCTTAAAGTTGGGGAAATGTTGGATAGGAAAGGCAAAGGAAGAAGGTAAATATACACACAGATGTTCAAAATATAATAATATAAGCAACACCAGTTTCGTCAACATACCAGGCGACTCGGGAGATTGGAGAGTCCAGATCACAGGCTTCTGCTCCAGACCAGGCAACTGAAAGGGAAGACATCTTTCCCCCAATGAAGCGCAGAAATAATCACATCGTCACCTGTCAGGGTGTGTGCGTGTGTGGTTTTCGTTTCCGGACCAGAAGTTACTCAGAATACTCCGAGGCTACTAAAGAATTATATTCTTAAATGTTTCTGTTATCTGTTAGAATTATTGCTAATGAATAAATAGACTAGGTTTTTAGCTGACAAGTAAGAAATCGATGTTGTTACATCTGAAACAAAATGTTATCAAGCCAAAGCTATTAAATATCTTGACGCTCACGATGGATGGTCTTGTAGACAAAATATTTTAGTTTGCCGACGGCAGCAGTAAAACACAGTTGTTCTCCTAAGTTGTTCTCTCTTCGTTGTTCCTTTTTCCAGGGCAGAAGATTACTGCCAAGCGTTGGCAAATAGAACTGTTTTCATCAACCTGTAGCACAATAATCATTCATAAACTTCAGGGACTGCAGACTAGAGATAAAATCAAGATGAGCAAATGAACTTACAAGAAAATATTGAAAACTCTGATATTTGAAGAGGAGGAGGAGGAGGAGGAGGAGGAGGAAGAAGAAGAAGAAGAAGAAGAAGAAGAAGAAGAAGAAGAAGAAGAAGAAGAAGAAGAAGAAGAAGAAGAAGAAGAAGAAGAAGAAGAAGAAGAAGAAGAAGAAGAAGAAGAAGAAGATCCAACAGAGCCTTATAAGGCTATAAGGAAGCACCATTAACAGGATAACAGTGGAGACAACGACAACTCATTATAACATCCCTCCTGGCCAAATAGATTGAATGCGCTCGCCAGCAAAACGTGTATGCAAACTTACGGGCTGGTGAGCTTAGAGTTTATCCACGGAAAAGGAGATGGTGAATACTGTCATGTCTGAATGTTGCTGGCCACAGCTAAAACGAACAAACAACAACCCATAATTTTTATTTACGTTCCTTGCTTTGAACTCGCCACGCTGGAATGATGGTTACGCTTGGGCTAGCTTTCACTATTACTAGTGTCTCTCGCCATCGGGCGATGTGGACCCACTTCGACTTCTGAAGTACTTGTAATTTACATCTCCAAGTCAAGGACGAGAAGTCAACATTTTAGTCCAACTGAGCAGTGTAGGGGTTAAACCTCACCATCTGCATACCAGAAGTTTAAGAGTAAGTACTCTTATCTATTCAGTCGTGCTGACCGCGATCGCGTAATTAATGTTGATGTGGCCGGGAGACAAGACCTCAGCTTGTCATCTCCTGGAGTCTGCACGATGTGAACACTGACATTATATGTTCTTTGTGTTGTGCTGCAGATCTACATGCCACAAACTCCAGAAGTACTCAATACCTTCTTTGATTGTCCTGATTAGCGTTTATGGGTGGAAACCAGGAATGACCAGTCACAAACCATGACTGCCAGCGGATGAATAATTTAAGAACATTCCAGGATTCGACAGACACAAGATTCGTACTGCGAGCGCTAACAAGTCAAGTCGCATTATTCTGTCAAGAAGCCTGATCAGCGGGAAAATGTCACGTTGAAAGTCCAACAACAAGAAACACGCTGTTGCCAAGATGTGCAGCGTGGGAGCCGACAACAAGAAGAAGAACGTCGAGAGCCCACCTGTTAGCTGCATCAAAGAGCCTGATACTACAGCCATCACTGAAGCTACTACGAGGGAGAAGATTGACAGCCCAACACAGTCAAGAACCAAGACAGCAGAGAAGAAGGAGGAGAAAGACACCAGAGTCGGAAACACCGACTCAAAAACAGTCCGATGGGTTGTTAAGCGGATTCCAGTGGAGCTGACAGATGAAGAAATCCTGAAGCAGCTACGTGAAGAGAATCTTCACATCCGATTCTTGAAGGCGGAGCGGCTTCTCACCTACTCCAAGATACCTACAACCTTGGCAGTAGTGACGTCGGAGGGCAGCGAAATGCCGATCACAGTATCAATCAGCAAGAAAACTCAACAGCCAGAGAATTCATCCCAAGAGTCAATCAATGTTCAAGATGCCAGAGGGCCGGCCACAGCAGAGCAACATGTCGCAGTAAGACGGAAATCTGTCGATACTGCGCCGATCACCACGCCTTCAAGGAGTGTCCAGCTGGCCAAGCTGGACACGGACTTCAGAGCCCCTAACAACAAAAGAAAGCGCGCCAACTGCCCGGGCAAGCATGGAGCAAGATACTTGGGCTGTCCGTACCTGCAGAGACACAGAGACGTCTTAAAGATCGCGATCATCACAAAGACTCCATTCAAGGAAGCAATGCAGAGGGGCGAGACAGCCATGGGTATAGCACAAGCTGAAAGAGATCAACTTCAAAAACAGATAGACGAGTTGAAGAGACAAGTCAAGGCACTGCTAAAGCCGACCCCGAATAACGACAACGAAAAACTACTGGCGGAAATGAAGGAGATACAGCAAAACATCAAGCAAGAAGTAGAACATATGGCACTGATTAAGAAGGAGAATGAAGAGATCCTACAAACCATTAAATCAGAGCGAGAACTACAGAAAGCTGAAATGGAAATACTCTGAAACAAAACCACAGAAGCCGAACAAGAAACTACAGAGAAATCGCAGGATGAAAACCAAGAAACCGAGCCGGAATCACAAGTGAAAGCCAGCAGCCCAAACACGACGCCCGAATTACTCAAAGGGAAGCCAATATCCCACCAGACATCAGAAGAAAATCGAGATGAGCACCCTGACGTCGGCATAGAGGACGTCCCGTAGCCAGAAGTAAAAATAATGTTTCCCCAGAGCAAGAGGCACTTCGAACTCACGTGCGAGGAATACAGAAAGCGCATGGAAGAAAAAAAAAAAAGAAGTACAAGAAACTCTACGGGGAACCAGTGCCCTGCTACAAAGACACAATAATTCTTCCAGAAATAAAACGCCCAGCAGAATACGCATGGAAATACTACATTGAAGACGGAGAAATCATCCCATGGCTGAGCTTGGAGGAAGCGAGCAAAAGACAGCAAGAACTCAAACGTGGCAAGCGGACTGAAAGAAAGCGCAAGGAGGCATATCACATCGAAAGGCTTCTACAGTTAATTCACAATTGAGAAGACAAAAAAAAAACCAAATAAAAAGTCCTTTTAAGGACTGCAACCAGTCAAGCCAGGAGCCTGCGCCAACAAAGAAAACAGCAAGAGGAAACATACAGAAAGGACAGCCGCCGATCGATCCCCCAGCTGGAGTGGGATCACGAAAAGTCCTTATAAGGACTGCAGTCAGCAAGCCAGGCGAGCCAGGAGCCTACACCAACAAAGAAAACCACAAGCACTGACGAGCACAAAGGATAGCCGCCGACTGATCCCCTTGCTGACGTCACAGACACAAACGATACATAACCAGTCCGAGAAAGGACTCACAAGACAAGAATTAGGGTAAATAAACCCACAAAAACCACGAACCTCAACAATAACCACAGCTGATGAAGCAGGTTAGACGAGGCCGAATTTGGAATTTTTGTTTTTGAAAATTGGAATTGGAATTGGACAGAAACAAACCATGGCTTTCAACAATATATAGTGTAAATTACATCAATAACAGAAACAACCCATGATTGACATTATTGGATGCACCATAATTATAGCAATGCTGTTTGACACCTGTTTGTTTTTCTGCTGTAATATCCACATTTAGTGAGAAGGAGACTATATAGTGGCCTGGGGCTGATAGCCTTGAAACACTCAGTGCCGTCCTTGTGAGATGTGCATCAGACCTCTTGAGACGCACCCAATAAGACTTAAATTGTTCTCAACTGGAGAGGGCCACCAATTCTTCAACATAATCAGAAGAAACTAAGTGGAGCATCTCAAGTCTCTTGGTAGCTTTCTCCGTGTTAGTGTGGTTGATCTGAATTGGTCTACAATTTGATGGATCAACATCAGGAGGCTTAATTAATATCTTTTTTCTGGACATTTTATGTTACTCTTTTCAGAATTTAGATTTGAATTTAGAATTGTGTTAAATTTATTATTTCAATTGTTGTGAAAACTATCATATATGTCTTCCTCCAGTTGCCCTGACACAAATTTAATATTATATACACTGTTGTATAATTTCAACATGTGAGATTCAATTCTTTTATGTGCCACTTGTCAAGTTACTGTATTTTTCTAATATTTATAGTTCAGATATTGAGCAGCCTAGGTAGGATGTAGAATGTTATCTGTTTACGTTTATAGATATTAGGCTAACTGAACAGATACGGTTGTTCATAATGATAGCGGCACTGGATGTGGGGGTATTAATCTTCTAGACTTTTAAAAAGCTTTGAGCTAACATTTGAATTAACATGACCCCCACTGGTTAACATTGTGAAAAATTCAATCTCCAGACAGACAGACAGACAGACAGACAGACAGACAGGCAGACAGGCAGGCAGGCAGGCAGGCAGGCAGGCAGGCAGGCAGGCAGACAGACAGACAGACAGCCAGCCAGACAGACAGACAGACAGACAGACAGACAGACAGACAGACAGACAGACAGACAGACAGACAGACAGACAGACAGACAGATGGTGCCTACTTCTCTAATCCTGCTGTCAGAGGAAGATCAGGAGTACGACTTCAGGAGAAATCATTAGATATCAATGATTATTGAAACAATGTCCAATCCTAATTAGGCATCGAACTTAGTACCTTATGAGCCTGATGTGGACAGAGTAACCTCTCTGCCATGGCAGACCCTAATCTGAATTAACAGAGAGCTCAGAGGACACAAGAATGAGTACAGCTACTCTACCCTATACTGGTGGAGAGTATGGCATGTACATGTTGCATGTCCTTTGCAGAACGTGTAGATCAACACCAGGTGATATTCTAGGCAACTGTACGCTCAGTAGTTTGCCATTGCTTTCTGAACGAGAAGTCCACATTTATGTCCAACTTAATGCCAGCATGGCGGTTAAACCTCGACATCAGCGCACCAGACGTTTAAGTGCAAGTTCTATTATCCTCTTGACCACTTCGAAGTCTTGAAGAGTTTTAAAGCAAAATGCAAGAGGCTTCTCATAAGTCTTTTGCCTCACCATGAAGGAGTAGGCGGAGAGAATTTAAATTTGGCACATGTATAGCTCTTTTAATTTGTAATGGACATATGAAATATGAATTTCCCTCCTCAACTGGTTTTGCCGATATGGTGCATGGCACAACACACCCTATTGACCAGATCTGCACATCCAGCGGTTTGTCAGAACAATGGAGGAATCAGACGCCAGGACAGTGATAAAATTCTTGATGTTACAGGGGAAAACACCTACAGAAATACACAGGGACATGGAGCCAGTGTTTGAGGAAGTCTGTCCTTCGCATGCTTCTGTAAAAAATTGGTGTTTGTAGTTTAAGTGTGGCCGTTCCCAAGTTACTGATCTGCCAAGATCGGGACGACCGTCCTCAGAGTGCAATGATGCAAATGCTGCAAAAGTGAAGAAAATCGTAGACCAGGATAAGAAAATGACAATTTAAGAGATGTCGGGTTCGGCAAAACTGAGTAAGAGTACAGATTTTAGAATTTTACACAACAGACTGAACATGAGAAAATTGTGTGCCCGCTGGGTCTCGCGCCTGCTGACATGTGAACAGAAACAAACACGGGTTGATTGCTGTGGGCAGTTGCTTAACATGTGGCGGTCGAAAAACATGTTGACGACCATGGTGCCGGCAGATGAGACTTGGATTCACCGTTATAACCCAGAATCCAAAATTGCCAGCAAAAAGTGGAAAACCCCGGGATCGCCAACACATGTCAAGCCAAGAGCACAAAAATCTGCAAGAAAAGTGATGCTGACTGTTTTTTTGTTTTTTTGTTTTTGGTGTGTGTGTGTGGGGGGGGGGGGGGGACGTCAAAGGTGTCATATTTAAAGATTACATGCTTCATGGAAACACGGTTAATGGCAGTACTATGCAGATCTCCTTATCAAACTAAGAAAGGCTGTGGCCAGAAAACGAGGGATAGCGTGTACGCAAATTCTGCTTTTGCTTCAAGACAACGCGCCCTCCCATAAAACACGACTTGTGCTGCAAACTGCCAACGATTTGAATATTGGAATTCTTCCACATCCACCATATTCTCACGATTTTGCTCCATCAGACTTTTATCGTTTCCCAAATTTTAAAAAGCAGCTGGAACGAAATCATTTTGACAGTGACGAAGATGTCATACTGGTTTGCGATAACGTGTTTAGTTCGAAAAATAGGTTGTTTTATTCTGAAGGTCTTTTCAAGATCACGCAGAGATGGCAGAAATGCACAAATTCAGGTGGTGGCTACAATTAGAAGGAATAAGCACTGTGCCAAATTTCAATTTTCTCCGCCTACTCCTTCATGATCAGGCTAAAGACTTATGAAAAGCCCCTTGTAAAAATTTTTTTTATTTTTTAAATTCTGTTGGTTTGTTTCCGAGTTGTTTGTTTTCGATTGGTTTATTTCCGATTGATTTGTTCCCGATTGGTTTGTTTCCGATTGGTCTTGGTTGGTTAGCAGTTTGGCTGGTGAATCGTTTGGAAGACGACTGATCCATGAAAATGACATCGTCTATCGGAGTGAAGTTGGGGTAGAGACCTCCCTCCGGATTCGGTACCTTCATACCATTTGCATGGGGATTTCGTTCCAGAGCTCTCCCTCCCATCTCAAAGCTTATACCCAATTGAGTATGCAAGTCCAGCACTGGAGCTTCCCAACCAGGTCATCATTCAGCCTAACACATATAGACTAGTTGAGATTAGGGCTAGGGTTGTACAGTTTTTTGATACTTCATTGTCAACAGATTCCACCCTAATTCAACTCTTTGTCTAAGTGAGACTGGCGAAGAGTTCACTTAAGGCTTGACTGAATCTACAGTAGTCACATATTTTTTTGTTGCGTATCCCTTACGGGACGTTGCAGTCAACACCAGCATTTTCAGCTGCTGTTGATGTACTAGGCAAGTGTTACGTTCAGTAGTTTGCCATTGCTTTCTGTACCACCGGCTCCCATACCAGCACGTTATAACACAACGTGACACGGTTTGGTGCACAAATCGGTCGCAGCTGAGCTTCGAACGCCTGGTACCCGGCTCACTAACCGCGTTCGCAAGCCTTTAGCCACGGAACCGGCATAGTCACATATTAGCCCACATGAAAAGAAAGTTTCATAAAATCTAACTCCAGGCTGAGCGGATCTAAACATTAGGAGGTAACTATTGCCAAGGAGCAAGCGAGCACACACATATAAATTCGTATATTCGGTCCAATCCTCCTTGTTTGTTAAGTGAAAACCAAAGACGGCCACTGCAACCAAACCTTCACAAGACGACACTGGATAGTTTTTTCCACAGTCCACTTTAATACGACGATTTTGACATAGCGGAAACAAAAGCAGTCGCTCCACAGAAAGCTTCCAACCTATACCTGACAACCTACACACCTATTCTAACAAGAGCGGCATAATATTAGCCGTGCTCTAGTGACAAGAAACCATGTCCGACGTGGACGCCAGCTCAAGTCTAACTGATCTTATCGTGACGTTTTCGTGCTTGCACCAAAACGTCTTGCACACTTTTCATTCTTTTTGAAACTAATGCCGTGCAAAGTGTGTCTTACAATCCATAGCCTGATCCAGGTATATGGCATTCACCCCCTCTACCTTTCAAAATGTTGAAAACATTTTGTTAGTTTATTCTGTTTGTTATACCTTGAAAGGAACGAAAAGTGGTGTCGTCTGTCTGTCCCACTTAACAAACTTAACTTAATTTAAACTCATTAACTATCTAATAACCTATTCACATAATAATTATTATTAACAATCTAATAATACAATAGTCAAATAACAATATAATTCATTAAATCAGCAATGTTATAACAGCACAATAGTTCTCTCTGTGTAAACAACGATCAATAGACGAATCGTATTTCTGTAACTATTCTTTTTGCTCCTTTAAGGATAAATCTAATGCTTTTCATTTCTTTCTCCAGCAGGATAAATCTTTTCCTTCAATCAACTGTTGTAATATGGTTCCATTGCCCAATGCTCACACATGTATGCAGAGAAGCTACTCATAATGCTTTCATCTGTCCATTGGTGCTAGTAGAATGCTGATTTTATATAATTATATGACTTAGTATCCATAAAATCATCTGACGGTCATATCTCGGTATCATATAGACTGCCTTAGCGTATTAGCTCAAAGAGAGTTTCCCCAAACCTCTTAGTCTAATGACGTTGGTTAGTCCACAGTACACCTCCATATTCGTCTAGAGATGTAACGCATATCTTGGTACAATTCTAGTGTACTGTTATATCTGTTTAGGGGAGTTACTTCTATCCCAGCACACCGCACTGCACCCTCACATTATGTGTGGTTCTCTCTGTACCCTTACTACCTATAGCTGCAATTACCCTTGATAAAAACAAATGGCCAACATTTGCGGATGATCAAGCAGTAATAGCAAAATCAAAAGCTGAATTACAAGACCACATGAATAGTCTAAATGAAATGTGTAGGAGCCGTATAATAAAAATCAGCATAAGTAAAATATGTAAATACTTTCAAGTATCCAAGAAAAATAATATCTTATATCTACAGTTATGTTTTAAAATATCTATATGTGATGTAACACGATGTAAGATTACATGCTGGTTTCACGTGCGAACAATATGAAATTCCTTTATTTGTGATGATGAGGTATGTAACGTATTCTCATATTTAGCAGTGTTTATATGAATTTGGAATGTGTTTTCGACGGATTGTTCTAGCATCTTGATTCAATTCTCATAACACAGTTTTCCGATAATATCTTTGTATGTTTTCCCTCAATTTAACAAAGTCGTGTGTTCATAATTTGTCATTGGTAAATAAATTGTTGTCCATAGTTGATACAGAAGTTGGGAAGATTGTCTTTTAGTACCAGATATTTCAATGCAGACAACGACTGAGGTGGAGGTAATGATTGAGTAATCAGACATCCATATAAAGGAGGTCTCAAAGCAATGTATCCACTCATCAGTTCGGGCGACCGAATGGCCTTGCTCGAAAAGTTACAGTCTATCCTGAACATGTTGATCGGAATTTCTTCTGGTCTCGACATATAGGAGCACGGTTGACATAATGGACGTGGATGAGTAACCATCTGCGAGTTTGGTGATTCGATGTCTTTGAGCAATTCCTCAAAAGCAGTAAGATGCGAGAAAATACCTTTAAAGTTGAAACATGCATGGACATCCCTCAGATTTGTAGCCAAAGAAGTTCGTGATTTGATAATGAATGATTGAGTATCTCGGCTTTCAATTGAATGTAGAATGGCCATGTGTTGGTTGTATTATGACTTCAGAACATTTCGTGTACGCAATTCACACTGTGAAGTATATATTTTAAGATGTGATTATCATATTGCTTATTGACGACTTGTGTATTAGGTTTAATGTACGTTTCGATAAGTTCTGTTTCTCAAGGTTGATTTTTGATGCACGTAAAAATGTGTTTATCACTGTTATGAAAAATCAAATTTCGTTGTAGTCGAATTTTTTTCACAAGATTTCTCAAACCATGAAGAATATTTTAATATTTAAATGTTCTGAGAAACATTGGTTCATGATCTAAAAATAAGATGCAATTGATTTCATCCAAATGTTCGATCGATTGTCAATGCTAACGCATCAGTTTGACTTCATCCAAAAACACATCGTTTCCAGGAATTCAACGTTGATTAATGATAATATCAAAGTTCAGTGTACTTCGACAAATTTATATGTAATTGATGTGGCTTCGTAACTTAAAACAATTGCTTTCAGTTTTGTGTTGTCGTATTCCAAAAAATATTGTATATTGCGTTGTATAATTTCTTTAGAATGATTTCGGTGAGTAGCGTATATAAACTTCCACTGACAACTGTTGTTCCTCTTTCATGACGTATCATTATGTGTAACAACAAACATGTTGGTACTGAAGAACATAGGTTCAACCTTTCCAATAACAGTCACAATGATCAAGAACTGGAGAGCAAAGTGTGAACTTGAATATACTGAATCCTGATGCGTGGCTCTTACAGTTCAATGCCGTTTTATTAGGCATCTTTTTACAAAGTTAATATCAGATAATCTGTAGTTGCTCTTTCGGAGTGCCTGTTAAGACCAGGTCAGCATCCGAACTATATGAGCACAAACTATACAGATTCAAATGATTAACCTGTAATACTGTTGACCCTAGTCATGATTTACATACACAGTTGATCAACACCTTGAACTCAACCTGTCTGTCTTTCTGTTATTTCTCATGCTCTTCCTTTCCATGTCGTTTGTAACCAAGCTTACAATATATACGTCTAGTTGAAGTGAGTACTTTGTGACAGTATAGTGTCAATGAACGCTTTCCTCCGATTTAACACAAATGGAACCACAAAAGTTTATTTGTCCATTAATTTCCCGTTGAAACTATATTTGCTGTATCTCTGAAGACGAATGTGAATTGAAGACGTGCACGATTAAATGACACACAGCACAGTGATCTGAGCCCAACATCTCAAATCTTCGTTAAGTGTAAGAAAGATGATGTATCTTCAGAACTATCAGGAAACTGGATGATGTTACGATCGTTAGATTATTTGGAGTCGTCAATAAAATAGACGTACAAATTTCCCGCAATCGATAAGTGTCCAAGTTTCTCTGAGCTCTGAAATGTTGCATGATAATGAATCAATGTCGTTTGCCGGATGTGTGCTGGTCACAACCAAAACAATGACGTCATCACCCATGCTCAAAACATGGTTACTTTTTTAGAGATTATTCCACAAAATAATTTGTATGTAATGACGTATTTATAAGAATCTTTACGTGACCTTGGCCTTCACTTGTATTTGGCTCGATCCATTGTATGAATGTTAAATTGCTACCAATATGTCATAAGTTAATAATAAATCATGGGTTCGTAATTACCACTGCGAAACCCCCATGCCAAGGAGCAGGAGAGCATATAGTATAAATTCGTATATTCGGTCCAATCCTCCTTGTTTGTTAAGTGAAAACTAAAGACGGCCACTGCAACCAAACCTTCACAAGACGACATTGAATAGTTTTTCCCACAGTCCACTTTAATACGACGATTTTGACATATCGGAAACAAAAGCAGTCGCTCCACAGAACGTTCCAACCATACCTGACAACCTACACACACTATTCTACACAAAGCGGCATAATATTAGCCGTGCTCTAGTGACAAGAAAACCGTGTCCGACGTGGACGCCAGCTCAAGTCTAACTGATCTTATCGTGACGTTTTCGTGCTTGCACCAAAACGTCTTGCACACTTTTCATTCTTTTGAAACTAATGCCGTGCAAAGTGTGTCTTACAATCCATAGCCTGATCCAGGTATATGGCACTATCCCACTTTCATCTGACACTAATCGGCTATACGTCCATGTCGTTGCAGTCGGTTGCCCTCAAAAGTCTGCTGCAGCTGGTCAAATTTCCAGTCTGCTGCAACTGGTCAAGTTTCCATGTTTTCTGTAATTTGCTCAAGTTTCCACGTCTGCTGTAGCTGGTCACGTTTCTATATCTGCTGTAGCTGGTGAAGTTTTTATATCAGCTGTAGCTGGTCAAGTTTTTATATCTGCTGTAGCTGGTCAAGTTTTTATATCTGCTGTAGCTGGTCAAGTTTTCACGTCTGCTGTTGCTGGTCACGTTTCTATATCTGTTGTACCTAGTCAAGTTTCCACGTCTGCTGCAACTGGTCACGTTTCCATGTTTTCTGTAGCTGGTCACATTTCTATTTCTGCTGTAGCTGGTCACGTTTCTATATTTGCTGTAGCTGGTCAGGTTTCTACGACTGCTGTAAGTGGCCAAGTTTCAATGTTTTCTATAACTGGTCAAGTTTTAACGTCTGCTGTAGCTGGTCACGTTTCTATATCTGCTGTAGCTTGTCAATTTTCTATATCTGCTGTAGATGGTCAGGTTTCTATATCTTCTGTAACTGATCAAGTTTCCATATCTGCTGTAGATGGTTAGGTTTCTATATCTTCTGTAACTGATCAAGTTTCCATATCTGCTGTAGATGGTCAGGTTTCTATATCTTCTGTAACTGATCAAGTTTCCATATCTGCTGTAGATGATCAAGTTTCCTACGACTGCTGTAAGTGGTCATTTATTTTCATTTACTTGCTTCAGCTGTAGTGGCCGAGCAGGAACTTCATTTTCCACACATGATACTGTTTCTGAACCAGGTTCCTTCGATGTTCGGATCTTGTAGAGTTTCAGAGATTACCTTCTTCGCGTCAGTGGTATTCTAATAATTTTCTCTGTAATATTTGTTAAAAATTGCCGATTTTTGTCTGACATCCGTATGTTGTCCCGGAAAAGATGCATGTTCTCAAGAATGTTACTTTAATTTGTTTGTCCCATAGGTTCATAAAACTGTTCAACATCTCCATCCACGTGAGCTGTCCAAGTCTAGGGTTATTGAACAACCCCCAATGTTCGTTATAACGCCGGAATATTCACAGTTGGTTACATTTTCAATTTCATAATTACTGATTACAATGTTTTGTTGTCTAGCAGTCTTGCGTCTTGTTTGCGTCTACCGCTGTTAAAACCGATACTTAGTTCGTGAGCGCTTAATCGATAAGACCACTAGCAAGATTACATTTCACATTTCACAACCTACCCACAAAGGAATATGTTTAGTATGTGTGATTCTGATATACACATCTTTGGATTATATCCGGTGCTAGAAGGTGTGCACTGTGCCGATAGTTTCATTTTGTTATAAACGGGAGAAGACTGACGCACTTTTGAGGGTATGCGCAGTCTAGTTGGTCAAGCGTCGATGTACATTTGTACCTGCAGGGAGGTGTTGTTGTCATTTGGAGATGACAGGTTAGAATCCCGGTCGGTAACTGTAGCTTTCAATTGTTATGTTGTCTGGTTTGTCCTCTGATCTCTACTTCTTTCTTCAGCTTCTATGAACTACAGACAACATAAATGATATTTCCTCATCTGATATTTCTGTAGATTCTAACAACTACTTCAAGCACTTAATATCAGTTTGTACGTTTCTAGTTAGCCCTAATAATGAACATAATAAGCAGACGTGGGTGTAGGGTCTTAGTCAGATATGACTGAGCTACCGTATGACAGTAGACGGTACTACCTGCTTTCTGTTAGCGCCGAACGTTGGGCGGCGCTTACCAAACCCGACACCCCACATTGTGCCAACGGCTTCGGGCGGAAGAGCGCAATTGGGAAGGTACAAGCCTTACCCTGGTGCGAGGAAATGCAACCTAAAGACAAAATGTCATGGCAGGGCAGACAAGGCCTTAAGCCTTGGTTGGCGGCTGGTCTAGGATCGAAGCTTCGACAGGCGGACAGTTAGAGCATTACTTTACTGATCGGGCAGCTTCTGCAGCTTGTCTTGTTCCAGATGTTGGGGTGTTACCTTTCCTCTGGTGGGAACTATTCAGGCCGAGAGAGGGATCATACTGCATGGGCAACATATATGATAACTATATTTTAGCCCAGGCTTTGTGCTATGGAGAGGCAATAACTCCATCCCTGGTCTTAACTGGTCTCGGAATCAGATCGAGAAGCAACTGTTACGGGTTATAAGTCCCTGTCAATTGGCGTAGACATGGGGGCCACGCGTTGCCTCTGACGGTGGGAGACACCTACAGGTGTCACTGATCAGCTA
This sequence comes from Cepaea nemoralis, assembly GCA_014155875.1. Classification (NCBI taxonomy): domain Eukaryota; kingdom Metazoa; phylum Mollusca; class Gastropoda; order Stylommatophora; family Helicidae; genus Cepaea; species Cepaea nemoralis. The sequence goes on from JACEFZ010012373.1 coordinate 65,881, forward strand.
CCGCCCGCCTCAAGCTGGGCATCCCCCGGCCAATTGGGGGCTGATCCGCCACAGCCTGCCTGCTTCAATAGGTGCTTGGGGCTAGGACAACATCTGAATCGCAGGCTGTAAAACCAATGCACCAGGTACAAATAAAAAGAAAAATAGAAACCTCAAGCTACGGCTTGCAAACTGGAACGTGAGAACCATGTGCCCAGGATTTTCTACTGACTTGAGCAATATTGACGATGTGAAAAAAACGGCTGTGATTAATGCCGAACTCAATCGTCTTAACATTGATATTGCTGGCCTGCAGGAGATTCGCCTCGCAGAGGAAGGGTCACTCAGGGAAAACAATTACATCTTTTTTTTTTTGGAAGGGTAGAGGGCAGGCAGAAAAAAGGCAATACGGTGTGGGCTTTGCTGTGAAGAATTCGCTACTGGGAATGATTAAAATTCCAGGAGGAGGAAATGAAAGACTATTATCCCTGCGCTTGACAACCTCTTGTGGTTTTGTCAGAATTATTACTGCATATGCACCGACACTCAATTCCTATGATGATGTGAAGGATTCGTTCTATGGGGAGTTAGAATCCGTGATCAAGGCAGTTCCAAAATCTGACTACATTTATATGCTCGGTGATTTCAATGCTCGTGTGGGCAAGGACTCGAGTTCATGGCCAGTGTGCCTTGGAAAATACAACATCGGTCGCATGAATGAAAATGGACGAAAGCTGCTGGATTATTGCACCAGTAATGACCTATGTATTACAAACTCCTTTTTAAAACAAAAGAGATGCATAAAGTCCCATGGAAACATCCAAGATCCGGCCATTGGCACCAGCTGGACTTCATCATCACACGGAAACAACATCTGAATCATATAACATTGACTCGAAGTTACCACAGTGCTGACTGTGATACGGATCATTCTTTGATTGTTGCAAGGGTTAGACTGAGACCAAAGAGAATCTAAACAGCTAAACGCAAATCTAGCTCCATGATTAATATTATTAACACTCACGATCCTGAAAAGTTCTTTCAGTTTCAACAGCAACTTGAAGACGCTTTCACTGATACACCAGAAAATTGTACAGTAAATGAAAAGTGGGGTCAACTTAAGGACACTCTTATAAAACTGCGGTAGGGGTTTGCGGCACTGTGGATCATAAGAGGCAGGACTGGTTTGCGGCAAATAGCCAGACTCTGCAGCCCTTGATTGATAAGAAGAAGCTTAAGAAACAAGGAAAAACCAACGCGTAACACTCTGAGTCATCTAAGGCAAGCTAGGAAGGATGTGCAAAAGGCTGCCAGGCAGTGTGCAAATGATTATTGGATCAAGTTATGTGAGTCGATTTAAATCGCAAGTGATAAGGGAAACATAAAAAGCATGTATGAAGGAATAAAGAAAGCCTGTGGTCCAGTGATCAAAAGAAGTTCACCACTGAAAATCTTGATCGGAGAAATCAGCACTGATAAGAAACAGCATATTTGGAGCTTTACTCAAGTGAGACAAAACTAGCGGATGATGCCCTCGACGCCATAGAGGCTCTAACAACTCTTGACCACCTGGACACACTTCCCACCATAACAGAAGTTAAGTGTGCTATAAATGAACTTGCATTTGGTAAGGCTCTAGGTAAGGATGGGATTCCAATAGAGGTTATCAGGAGTGGGCAAGACACACTCACTCTACAGATCCACCAGCTAATAGAGCTATGCTGGCGGGAAGAACAAGTCCCACAAGATTTCAAACATTCAAGCATCATAACACTGTACAAGAACAACGGCGATCGGAGCGACTGTAACAACTATAGGGGTATATGACTTCTGTGTATTGTTGGAAAAGTATTTGCCAGAATTGTACTTCGCAGACTTCAAGTCCTAGGAGATCAAGTCTACCACGAATCACAGGGTGGCTTTCGGCACAACCAGTCTACCATTGATATGATATTCTCATTGCAACAAATGCAAGAAAAATGCCGTGAACAGAATCAACCACTGTTTATTGCCTTCATCGACCTCACAAAGGCATTTGATTTGGTCAGTCGTGAAGGTCTGTTCACGGCACTAAAGAAGGCTGCCCACCAACTCTTCTGTCCATTGTAAAATCGTTTCACACAGGCATGAAGGGTATAATCAAGTTTGATGGTGCAACTTCTGAAGATTTTGATATCAAGAGTGGAGTTAAGCAATGTTGTGTACTAGCTCCCACCCTCTTTGGAATATACTTTTCACTTCTACTGAAATATGCCTTTCGTGATCAGGATGGTGGTATATACATTCATTCACGCTCAGATGGCGGCCTCTACAATGCTCAGAGACTGAAGGCCAAGAACAAAATTAGGAGGGTATTGATCAGAAAGTTGCTTTTTGCAGATGATGCTGCAGGTACGACCCACTCTGAGAAAGAATTGCAATGTCTGTCTGCATTCTCCAATGCTTGTTCTGAATTTGGTTTAACAATTAACAAACAGAAGACACAGATTATGTCACAAGGTGCACATGAGGTACCATCAATCTTTATTGACGCCGCCGAACTAGAGATGGTAGACCATTTTACATATCTAGGATCAGTGGTAAATAGCAAATTATCCCTAGATCAGGAAATCAACATCCGGATTGGTAAGGCAGCAACAACAATGACCAGGTTAAGAAAAAGAGTCTGGGAGAACAGGAAGCTTACTGCCAAAGCAAAAGTCTTTGTCTATCAAGCCTGTGTCCTTAGTACTCTTCTTTATGGCAGTGAAACCTGGACAACTTACTTACACCAAGAGAAACGTTTAAACAGCTTTCAGATGCGGTGTCAGCGAAGAATTCTTAGTATTAATAGGCAAGGCAAAATCACAAATACTGAAGTAATGGAAATACCAGGTTGTATGACGGTTTATTCCATGACCAGTCTTCGTAGACTTAGATGGATAGGACATCTTGGGAGGATGGATGATGGTAGAATACCAAAGGACATCTGTATTGGTGAATTACAGATGGGTAAGAGATCTCAGTGTCGGCCTCTACTACGATTCAAAGATGTGTGTAAGCGGGACATTATTGATACAGGCATTGATAATGCACATTGGGAACAAGTCGCCGCTGAACGTGTTGCATGGAGGGCAAACATCAGAAATAGAATAAAGTGTCGTAATAAGTGTCGTCCCTGGGATGAGGGGAATCAACACCCACATTCTTGTAATCCCATATCATTATCTTGAGGCTCTTCTGGATTTCTGTCCACAACACCCCGTCAGTCATTAGATCTCTCTCTTTCTCTCTCTCTCTCTCTCTCTCTCTCTCTCTCTCTCTCTCTCTCTCTCTCTCTCTCTCTCTCTCTCTCTCTCTCTGTCTTTCTTACCACTTTCTTACCACCACGCCCCCTTTCATTCTTTTCCAAAACATATTACACAATTCTAACTTCTAAAGAAAATGACACATTAATTTAATAAAGAAGAGTATCAGGTGTGTGCAAAGTGTATGTGTAGAATGTCTGTGGTATAATCTAGTGTGTATGCAGAATCAGACCGAACAGCTCAGGAGCAAAGTCTGCTTCTTCGCAGTACTGGCCACACAACAGCACCATAGATAAGTACAAGAAGACCTCACCAAATGATGCGTCTCTCCGGCCAAATGTCGACTTCCTCCAATAGCTCTTGGATAGTCCGGATGCCTGGTCACCAGTAGTGGATATAGTCCAATACTGACCATGAATCTGACACACACAATGTAACTAAAATGTCACTAAAAGTTCTGTGATCGGATAATCCTTGTATAGTAAAACAACGTTTACTGACACTTTGAAATTAAAGCTTAGTAGTTAATTTCTCATAGGAATTCACCAATTAGAAAACTCAGTGTTAATTGGTAATGTCTCACAAGAATTCCCCATTTAGAAAACACAATGTTAATTTTCAAGTTTTCTATATACTACTAATGTTCCTGTTACTGGTAGTATTGTAAGTATCTGCAGTCTACTATAATAAGAACCACCACCGAAGAATCACTCTGAGATGATCATCAGCAGAGGCCAGGTTCTTGCAGACCCTCTGGGTTATGGGCCCAGTGCAAAAGCCGCTGAGTAAAAAACCGCCTTCAATGATCGAGCCATTACTTTTCTTCTAGCTTGTTGTAAAATATAGTGGAACCTGTTGAAGAGAGAACACACCTGGTGAGAGAAACCCGATTCCGACCTTTATTAGGTGACTGTAGGCCGACGGCCGCACTCAGATATATAACAGAGAACTAAACTCTGTCATAATGCAGAGGAGCTCATCACATAGGTCTGAGTCATGGTAAGACAAGGAAAGACTAAAGGACAAGTGCAGAAACCCAGTAGATACCCTACTAGAAGATCCTACCACTTTACATTTCCTTTATCCCCCCCCCCCCCCCGCCCCCAACCATCCACAATCTCCCTAACTATCATCCCACTACATTGTTCTTAACTCACTGAGTTAACTGATATCTCACACAAGTTCAAGCAACGCGATAGCCTACTGTTGCCGACGCTCTTATAATACGTTCTCATAACGCACATTACTACACTCGATTCCTAAGAATAACCTAATTTAGGTCAATTTAATTAAATACCATATATTTATTCCTGTTTGAAATTGAGACTACTAAATCACACAAAGGAAAAATGTCCGCCGATGTAAATCAACTTAAGACACTGTAGTCTCTCTCCAGAATCTAACGAGGAACATCACACATGTCCTTGTTGTTTCACAACTTTTGGTCAACTCCCGCCAAAGTTGTTTATCCAGACTGTTTTAATACCTTGTCTGAATGACGTCACAAATCTGACTAGACACTTAGGCCTCGAGAAGCTATTTTACTCTCTCCGTTTCCGACTCGATGTAAACAACTGGTCGTCTAATCCGCTTTCATCTGGGGAATTGTCCCGGTACTTCAAAACGTCTTGCCGGCTGTAATCTGGAGAATATTTCCCCCACAACAAAAGATCTTGCCGACTTTCACCAAGACAGTCTGTCTACCACATCAAAGGATGGCTGCCGCCTGTAGACGAATGGCGCGACAGTCTCTCTTCGATCGACAACACATCAACGAATGACGGCTGCTTGTAGACGAATGGGGCGACAGTCTTTCATCGATCGACAACTCCAAGAATTTATGCTACATAAAGACAAAGGAGAAAATTATTGCAGATAAGTCACACACCGACCGTGTGAGACGTAAGATGGTGTATGATGGTGGAAATTACCACGTGTTCACATGCACCCACTGTGAACGAATTTACAGTGCGAATTGGCCTTATCAGTCACATTCGCTGCCGCCATAGGTAAAAGTTATTTATTATGCCTTTTTAAAGCACAAACTATCGTCTGTCAAGACGGCAAGGTGCCAATGAAGCAGACGTGCAAGGATAAGATGATGCCGTTGATACACAGGCATAGTTGAACTCGAAAGTCTCTTGTCTGGAACATGCAGGGCGAAAGAAATAGAGGGAAATGTAAACACGCGTGAAGAAGAGAATTACAAATAGACAGAAATAATAATGGGAGCACACAAACTGAGCTGCGGGAGATAACAACAGATAGGGTAGCTTGGTATGAATGAGTTAAAGGCCATTGTTTCAGTGGGGAATCATTAGTAAACGGGAAGACAGATTGACATGATTTTTATAGTTTCCTGGGGGTGGGAGGAGACGGGGAGGGTAGTGCGGGGGGGGGGGGCAATTAAGATTATTTCAAGATCGCGTTAATACAAGAACAGATTACTTGTTATTGTTTTTCAATCCATACTTCACGGTACCATCTTGATGGTTCCGTCGCCCTGCTACTGAGTGAGTGCGTGGCGCGACACTGTGAGCTGTGAGTTTCATGTGAAATGCTTTTGAATCTGCCCGAGGTTTTTTGGAACGTGACTGCATGTTCGGAGCGATGGCAGATGGCTATATCCCAGAGTTGACCGGTTTTTGCCTTATGCAGAAATGCGTGGCTGCTGGGCTTCTGGTTGACTGCCACTACCATCGACGATGAACTGTATTTCGTGGAATGTGTGGGTGAACATCTAGGAAACATACAGATGGGAAAATGACTGCTGATTCCATCAGAGATGAACTCTAGGTTTCATGGGGGACTATTGTGTTGACATTCTGGCGGCGGCATTATGCAGAGTGTATCTGTGCGGACTGTTGTTTGTCGAGACTCCTGTCTTCTCCACTTTTCAGCTTGGGCAGTGGGGAGCGTTTTGTGTGATATTCACTGGCACAGGAAAGGAGCATAATGGGGACAACCCGTTGCTGTGAAGTTGGAACTGCGACTAACTAACTAACTAACTAACTAACTTCACGGTTCTGTATTTCTCACCCTTCTGACACTCGTTTTATAACGTAAGTAGATCTGCAAATCATTTTTACCGTTTTATGTAGAAGTCTAGACTTGTTTTAGCATGTGTTATTAAATTTAGCTTCAATTTTTACGTATATTGTGTTGGGAAAAAGGGGGAGGGAGTGGGGGGTTTAGGAATGAAATACGAAAGGGGGGGGGGGTGACATTCTGAACATATGTTGAAGGGCTGCGTGGACCAAAAATGGTTGAGAACCACTGATATAGACTGTATGAACACTGTTTAAGGCTTGAACTATTCGTCATGTTCTCCCACATTCATGAAAAACTGACGCGTTAACGAATTTGAAAGAGGACTACGCTGATAATGTCATAAGCACGTTCGAGCGAGGGTTCAACGCCTGGGCTCATTGTCTGCTAAAGTGAAGGAAAGATTGGCTTCCTTCAGTTACTACCACTCCGCAAACACCTGCTTTACAGTGAGGCCAAACTACGTCACAAAATCCTACATCTGAATGCCTCAAATTACTTTTGGCCATTGTTTAAATATTATGAAATGGAAACAAATAGGTATTTTAAATTCCTGCGAGAAAAAACGAACTAAACATTAACAAACGTTGCACATACCTTACAAGGAGATCCACGTGTCGCGAAATACAGGTGAAAAATCCGAAATCAGAAGCACTCAATAAATATAAAAATGAATAATAAATTAAGATAAAAAACACACGAACGCATACAGTATGACACACAGACGTTTCGATTCTAAGAATCTTTGTCAATGACAACACAGATAGCTGACGACAAAAACACAAACACACGACCTATCACTTATGGTGCACAACCTGATAATTCCATGTGGGGCAGAAAATGTGACTTGGCCAGCTGCGAAAACGCTTGTGGCGCAGAATTGAAAATGGGTTGCCAAAAAGGATTTGAGTAGCCAAAAATATGTGAACAGTCTGCTATGAAAACATAGAAATGTGGGGACAATTAAGTCTAGATATCGCGGGGGGGGGGGGGGGGAACAGCCGTAGTGTAAACAATTGGGGAAGATGCCACAGTTATACTGTAGCGTCCACGACAGTATTAATTCCTGCCGGGTGGATGCATCCCAGATTGTTGATTAGCTGGCATTCAATTAAAAGTCTGACACAGCTATTTGAGAAGCAGGGTTTTAATGCGGTGACACATGCATCGTCGGCTCCATTGTGGTTGGAGGAATTGAAATGGTTAGGGACAGGTTTGTCAGCGCCCTGATTGATGTCTCTGAGGTGTTCTCTAAAACGATCCGCAAGACGTCTGCCTGTTTGGCCAATGTATTTCATGTCACATCGTTTGCAGATGATAACATAAATCAGATTGCGGGATGTGCAGGTGAACGAATCTTTCAAGGTGAAGGTGCCTCGGGGAAATGCAATTTCTGGTGTCTGAACAACGTATGGGCATGTCAGACAGTTCCTACGATGGCATTCGAAGGTGCCCACGGATGAAGTAACCGTGGGGAGGCGACTGTGCACAAGGTGGTCTCTGAGGCTCTGGTTAGGGCGGAAAATTACCCTGGGGCCATTTGAGAATACCTCACGAGTGGTAGGATCCGATTCCAAGATGGACCAGTGTCTCAGGAAAATGTGCTTGATGGCATAGGCATGTGGATGGAAGGTGAGGTGAAGCTTGGGTTCATTGTTCTGAGGTCGCGTATGCTTGGCGAGGGACATTTCCCGCGAGACCTGGGTTATGCGACAGAGAGCTGTCGACAAGACGTCCTCTGGGTAGGACCGTCTGCGGAAAAAGTCCAGCATTTCGTTGGCTCTCTCGAGGAAGTCATTATCATCCTGACAGATGCGACGAAGGCGGAGTAGCTGGGAATATGGGATGGAATCTTTGCAGCTTTTGGGGTGGGATGAGCTGTACAGGAGGAAACCGTGAGCATCAGTAGGTTTATAGTACACGGAGGTCGTGAGGCCTGTAGAGTTTAACTTAATGGTGGTGTCAAGAAAATTGACTGAGGTGGTGGAAATTTCTGAGGTGAATTGGATCGATGGATGGAAGTTCTTGACATAATTAATGAACCGGTTCAGTTCCGCCTCCGACATGTCAGTGAGACCTATGCCGTCATCGATGTAGCGTCGGTAAAAAGAAGGGAGAAGACCATCATAGCTGAGTTCAATCTGGTGTTCCAGATGTCCCATAAATACACATGCGTAGCTGGGTCCCATTTTAGTGCCCATGGCGACACAGCTGATTTGTTCAAAGTAGTGGCCATTGAACTCAAAGGAATTGTTGGTGAGGACCAATTCAGCGAGTCTCACAAGTGTGCGTGTAGGGATGGCTTGATCTGTGCGTTGATCCAGAAAGAACTGTAGCGCCCTGAGGCCATCAGCGTGAGGAATGGAGGTACATCTATTAGGAATAGTCTGTATGTGTTCCCAGGAGTCAGTTGGAGAGAGTTGAATGAAAGTAACGCATGCGTTGTATCCTTGATGTATGACGGGAGATTCGCAACTAGAGGTTGGATAATCCTGTCAAGAAGCGCTGAGATCAGTTCAGTCGGGCACGAGCAGGCAGAAACTATCGGACGTCCAGGATTTTTAAGTTTATGTATTTTGGGCAGCATGTAGAGGGTGGGTTTGCCCAAGTCGGAGTCATGGATGTGAAGTGAAGTGGCACTGGGTGGTAAGGCATCCTCACGTATGAGCTGTTTGATGGTGTTTTGAATCTTCCGGTTGTAGGAGAGAGTGGGGTCTTCGGTGCAGGGTGAATAATTGTCAGGTTTATTAAGTTGAGACATGACTTCCTCGACATATAGATCTTTTTGCCAAACAACTACCGCACCCCCCTTTATCCGCCGGTTTGATGACTATGTCCTGTCTGCGCTGTAGTTGAGACAGGGCACGCCATTCGGAAGGGGATAGGTTGGAGCGTTTCAAGCGAGGGAAAGAAAGTTGCTTGATCTCATGGAGTGTGTTGGCTATGTAGAGGTCAAGCGCGTTGGAAACTCCGGGGGGTGGGGTCCATGTGGAACGGGATTTGGTTGAAGATGGAAAAATGTCTGGAAGCTGTGGGGTGGGACTGAGGACAGGTTTGTCTCTGTGGTGGTACTTGAGGCGGAGTCGTCTGTGGAAGTTGGAGACGTCTTCCAAAATGGCGCGACTGTCCATGCGGGGGCGTAGAGGGACAAAACTGAGACCTTTCCCTAGCACAGCATGTTCTTCAGGAGACAGTGGTAGGTCAGGTGGTATGCATACCACTTTGGTGTGGTTGATAGGTGTCGAAGTGGGGGAAGGGACATGGGGACGTAGATGGCTAATTTTGTCTTTCTTACGTGAAGATAGACATTTATATAGTTCTCTATTATAATGTTGAATGATGGAGGTGATCAAATGGAAAGCAAGCTGGTTGTTGAACGTCAGTAGATGCAGAGTCTGGTACAGGTTGTGCTTGGTGTCCTTGAGTTCGGAGATATGTCGTTGATGCACAGTCACTGCCAGCTTCATGTACTTGACAGACTGCTCCTGTGCCAGGCGATTGAAGAGTCGTGTCTCAGCAGGAACCAGTTTGCCTAACGAGAGATGAATGTTGCTCCGGAAGCCTTTGGGTGTAATTTTAAGCCGGAGACAGTTGTTCAGGAAATTCAAATGGCAGGAGAAGCGAGTGATGTTAAACATAGTGCGCGCAAGGCTGATAGCTGCACGGGACATGTCCTGGGGTATGAGGGCAAATATATCGGAGACGGTGTGGTGGAGAGATGACATAGTCCGTCTGTCAGCAGATGTTAGACACAGTAAACTATTCACTATATTGTACATTCCAAAGCCTAGGATTGACTTATACAACACAAACGTAAGTACTCTGCATCTCAGCTGTGGAACAATCTTCCATAACAAATCAAAGACATCACCAATCCCTATACATATAATCGCAAATTATTCGAACACTATCTCAGAGCGGATTATCTTCCCTCTTATTAATAGAAATAATAATAATAATAATAATAATAATAATAATAATAATAATAATAATAATAAAACCTTAGTATAACAGTAGATCTGTATATTCCCCATGGCTAATAACAAGTGCCACCATTCATTAATATTACTAAGTCGCGCAGTAGTGAATTTTGCATTTTCCCCATGCCTTTATAATGCATATGTTTTATATTGTATTGTTGCTGTTCTCGGCTAGCCTTGAATGATGTGTCAATGAATTAATGTATGAAAGAGAGTCATAGAAGGACAGAATGTTAGATGAACCTACGTGCCAAATTCTTAACCCTTTGAAAATAAAGTTTGTTCGTTCGTTCGTTTGTTCGTTCGTTCTGTGTGTTCAGTCAATGTAAGCTTTGAAATAACGGAAACAGAAGATGTCACTTAGATATGCATTATAGGCTGTTCTATTTTCCTCATGTACACTTGCCACACACGCCAACAATGGAGCAATTCTGTGGAACAATTAGTATATGCGTATCAAAGCCAGACAGTGATAATTGCCTCGCCTTCCGAATATGTGTAACAATAAATGCATAAGCATATGAAACGGGTGTATATGGACAGTGAATATTTACGCCAATGAATGCTAGGAGATACTACTTAACATAGTTACGCCCTAATGCGCATTTAAGCACATGTTAGAATTAGTCAAGTGAACGAAACAAAAGCAAGTTGTCTTCACGTGAAAGGTGGGAAGGATTATAGATTTAAGGGATTAGAAGAGTTAATTCCATAACAGTGTGTGGTCGAAGGGTCAGAATGCCTTATTTACAAACCCTGGGACGTATTGATTGTAAGTAAAGATTGTAAGTAAAGATATGTGTTTAAACAAAATTCCAGCCTCTACATTTTCGTTGCGACTGCTTTGGCAAGCGGTCTTCATTCCTCAGCCAGTCACAACAAAATCTAACCCGCAACCACCACCGATGGTATGGATGTCCTCAATGAAACAATCCTGAAAACAACAAAATAAACCATGAGGAAAATCATCGTCATGTAACAAATTCTGTGCATAACATCGCCATCATTACAGACGTCAACAAGTTTCTCCATATAATGTAATTTCTAGCGCCGCACGCACCCTGAAGTCCAAAATGTGTGCAACATCGTGTGTTTCGTCGTACTGGTCCACCCCTTTCCTCTTCTTCAAAGAACCATACCTTTCTATGACTGTTCTTTCCAAGCCACTGTGGCGGCTTAATCTGGCCAGAGTATTCCAGTTTCCGTAACATGATACTGTTTATTCGTCAGTTTTCTATGATGTTCAGATCTGATTATATGCCAGTCATTTCATTCTTCTCTGTAAGTGATATTCTAAGAACTTGTCTGTAACATTTAAGCATAAAAGCCTCAGTTTTCTTCTTTAGTTATTGCATCCACTGTGGATGAACATTTACAGTGCGAATTGGCCTTATCAGTCACATTCGCTACCACCATGGGATGTAGTTATTGTGCCTTTTTGAAGCACAATGTAACAAACTATCGTCTGTCAAGACGGCAAGGCGCCAATGTTATGTTATGTTATGTTATGTTATGTTATGTTATGATTGCAAACTAGTTCATGCCTCACGCTCATGAGCTATCAATGGAATAATGCATGTTCTCAAAATTCTGTTTGCTGGGGTTGTGCCAAAGTTTCCTGAATCTGCTTAACATCTACATTCCTGTGGCCCACCCGCATCAGAATGCTGATGAACAGTGCCGTTTATTGATTTTAGAGCACAGATTCAAAGTTTGTGCCATTTTCAAGTTCTTCAGTGTTGACAGATCTTGAGTCGGCATGTAATTGTGATTGTGGACCATACTTTTGCTTTGATTAAGTTTAGGAAACAACTTTGATTTTCACTCTGTCTTTCGACAGACACGATCAGCTCTTCTAATCCTTTACCACTATTTGACCCGAGGACTGTGTCATCTGCATATCTAAATTCTGGAATTGGATTTCATAATATATTATTCATAGTAATAATATACCATTAACAAGCAATAACAAATAACTGACCTGCATCTTCTGGTATTGTTGTCCTCTGTTTGTTTGTATTCTGGAAGGCTAAAGAAATACGTGTACATCTATTATAAACTTCAGGACCTCAAAAAAAAAAAAAGTAGGTTATCCTCGCTGGGTCACAATATTTTCAAATGGTCTCCTATTGAAAATAAAGGGTCAATATCCAGAGGAAAATTAAATGAGTACGCATCAATTACATTACGTAAGATTACAAGGACATTTGCCTTCAGACTTAACGCTGAGATCAGAGGAACAGATAACTGACATGATTGGATGGTGTCAACACTGGACTTGGGACTGACTACCCTGATATTGATGCTGGTGATAATGTTGATTATGTTCTTGTGGCTTCCCCAGTGTCTGTTATGCACTGGTGTAATCGGTCTCGTGTATTATGCATAGTTTTCTAACGTGCCCCATTCATTGCTGTTTCAGATCTAGTCTGTTGCGTTCATAGTTGTAATATTCCCCATTCCCTGCTGTTTCACATCTAGTCTATTACTTTCAGAGTTGTTATATTCCCCCATCCCTAATGATCACATCTAGTCTATTACGTTTAGAGCTATTATATTCTCCATTTCCTGCTGTTTCAGATCTAGTCTTTTAAGTTCAGAGCTGTTATATTCCCCATTACCTGATTATCAGATCTAATCTTTTACGTTCAAAGTTGTTATATTCCACATTCCCCGATTATCAGATCTAATCTGTTACGTTCAGGGTTGTTATATTCCCCTTTCCCTGCTGTTTCAGATCTAATCCCTTATAGACAAAATAATAACAAACAACCCTAAATATAATTATAACAGTGTTATTAATAATTAAACTTTAAGAGCACCTTATTGGGAAAGATATAGTGTGCAATAGACAGGAATGGCCATGGGTATGTTATTCCCATGGGAAAGGCCCATGGGATGGGATGGGATGGGACAGCATACATTTGTATTTCCCATGAGACAGTAGCCATACCATAGCAACTTGATCTACGTCAGAGCTACTCTTATTTTTTTTTTTTTTTAACCTTTTCAAAGCGTTTTATCATTCTTGTTTTCTTTATATATTTGTATCTATTCTGTATCTAGTGGTGGGACACCAGATAGATAAATAAATAAATACACATAGCCTTTTATTATATATGATTATATTATATTTTGGTGCGTCACTAGCAATGAAACTAATAAAAGTGTGACGTGACTGGAAAAAGGTTGCTGAGAACTGATCTACGTTGCAAAAATAGGTAATACGCACTGCCAGTTGGGCAGAATTCACTCCAAATTGGGCTACCTTTCAGGACTATTTGGGGGAAATTTAACGTGTTGACGGGATGCGGTTTTTGTGTGTGTGTGTGTGTGGGGGGGGGGTGATTGGGGGGGGGGGGACTAGTATTGGTAGCGTGTGTGGATTTTGGGGCGGGTTGTAATAGTGCAATACACCAATGTAACATTTCATTTAACAATTATGGAATGTTGACTATCTGTTGGGCCGTGTTGGGTAGTTTTGATGATCACGCTGCTTGCTAAGATACTGGTAACACTGAGTAAAGTTACAGTTTTGTTTCCTGGCAGGCGGCAACCATGCCAGACTGACACATTGCGCATATGAGCTGCTAGTCAGCCATTGTTGCTGTAGTTGTTTATTGGCGTCTTTGGCGATTTGTAAATACGAAGCTAGATTTAATCTGCTGTTATCGAAGTTGTTTTGTTGCTGAATAGCAGTATTTTTATTTGGTCGAATATTAGGCACTATATTCTTAATTTCAAATAATTTGTGAAGGCAGTCATTGATTTCACGGTGTTACTGAATGTAGGCTGTGTAACCCTACGGTACCCCAAAATGGCCAACCAAAATTATGAGTTCCAAGATCTTACTAAAACTGTTGTTGCTAAGAAGTTGAGTGAGGGAGCATGCCACTTGATTGATGTTCCAAAAGAACATGTAAAGTCTACAACAGCTGATGTTAAAACAGTTAAAATATCTGAAGGTATTTTAGCACAATACCTTTGCTGTGCAAAGTGCAAATCGCTATACAGTTGGTATAAGTTGATTAATGAAAAATGAGTTAATCAAAGTGGTTATGGGGTTGCAATACAGCATAGCATGAAATGTGGTTCCGGTGGTTCTACTAACATCAAAAGATTTTTTTTTAAACCAAGCAGCGGGAAGTAACACCAAGAGCAACATTGCCAAATGCGTGGCAAAACAACAGTTGTTGAACTAATTACATCACATCCAACAGTATCCATTTCGGCTGGATGTGACATTATATGTGATGCTGCTAACTTTACTACAAGATCTACTCACGCTGCAAACAAGGTATATAATTATACTATATCACGGCAAACTGTGACTAGTTCTATTTTGAACAAGGAAAATTGCTGCAGTTTACAAAAAAAAATGCTTCAGAATATGACACATGATCCAGAATGTGCAATTTCGGGAATAGTTGACTTCTGCCATATGGGGGATTTATTGCATGTGGACTAGATCAACATTGGGAATGGATTACGTTTCATCTGTCTTTTAAAAACATTGATAGTATTCAATCCCATACTGCACAATTTCTCCAGTCCATGGTATGTGTGTGCTGATAATGCAGCAACCATGACGGCAGCATTTGATGGACGGTTTGATACCGATACAGAAATGCACCGATCTGGTTGTACTGAGCACAGGTTATCAACATGCATTACTGATAGCGTCAGTAGAGGCGTGATTTCTGAGTTTGATCAGTTCATGGGTCAACATATTGCAATACATACTGCAAAAACACAACGCTGCAATACACTTTCCTGTGATGTTATTACTCGCATTACTTTAATGAAGATGCTGAAGAATTCTGAAACTACATTCTGAATGTTGTTCAGATTAAAGGAATTACGTACATACATGAGAAATTCAAAACTCCTTTTGACAAATTAGAAATTGATGGTGCTACATCTCATTTAATTTTGCTGTTATACTTCCGCCTAGACTATCAGTTGTACAAGGTTATTGTTGATATTTACGAAGAAACTTTCAGCAGCATGGTGAAGAAAGATTGTCAGACCTTTCACAAAATTATTGGAGAAAAAACGTGGCCATATTGCGGCAGATCTCTGCCAGTTACTACAGCATCCCTCACTGGAGTTGACATTAAAGCCAAAATAGAAGACATGGTCAAGTCAGTTGTTACTAAGAAGAAAGGAAATGTGGACACCAATAAATGGGCCATTGATTGAATCGCTTTCTCTAAGTCTGTTGTTCCAACTGTTATTTCATTCATCAAAGATTTAAGTCTTTCTTCTGAATCATCTGCTGTATGTAAAGTAGTAGGAATTGTAGAACAAAAGCCGAAAAGTGGTTTTGACTTATATTTTTATCCTCCACCAAACAAAGCACTTACGTTTGATGACCCCAAATGCAAATGCCTTGAGGATGAAGTCACCATGTTTCAAAAATTACGGCAACCAACTTCACAATTATTACATTATTGGGAAAATGAACATAGGTTTCCACTGCTAAAAGCAAGTGCGAAAATTGTTTTGGCCATACCAGTGTCATCAGCAGCAGTAGAGCGCTTATTTAGTACAGCTGGATTGTTGTTGAGTAAGTTACGAAAGCGGATGTTACCAGCTCTCGTTATTATCTGTGTATATCAGATTTGCATGTAAGATGAAAATTGTGGAAATGGTTCAGGGAATACCTGGATTAACTAATTATTAGTAACAGTCGATCAACAGGAAATTGATAATGTGCTGAATGAGCAGAGTGACTTGGAAATGAGAGTGTCAGAATGACACTGAATTGTCATATTTAGATTAAACTTTATATTATAAAATACTCTTTTAAATATTATAAAATACTCTATTAAAATAAATAAATTATGTCGTTTTACCTTTGTAATGTAGTCATATTTAGTAGACACTAAACCTAAACTTTCATAAATTGCATAATTTTATTTGAACTGGATTCCATATTAATATTATAATGGAAATCCCATAGAATGGGATGGGATAGGACAGGCATAAATTACCCTGGGATGGGATGCGACAGAAACCTATGTCCCATGGACAAGCCTGGCTACAGACATTACTATTAAACAAACTAAATTTCGGACATTCAGCAATAAAATGAAGAAGTCAAAAATGAGTATCAGTGTGGGAATGTACTTTCATACCTTTGGCATGTAATAATAACAGGCGATAAGAATAAAAACAGAAAAGATAATGTAAACGGCTTAGCGTACGTTTGATAGCAATTGAAAAACAAAAACGATATTAACATCTACAGATGGAATTCATCAAATATTTCGGCCCACGTGATAGCTGTGAAGCTCTCTGATCATCCTATTCCAATGATGTATGTCTAATATTGCTTGTATCATGGTCTTCCACCGTAGAGAGAAATTCCACACAAAATTGAAGACAAAAAGACTGACTCTTGAGGCAGTCTACCTACCCCAGGAAACGAAGACAAGTTGGCTCGTTTACAATTAGGAAATACGAATACTGGTCGCAGAAAGACGTCTACTCCCCTTACAGTGGCACAGGAAAACGGAAGGTAAAGCTTGCAGCTGTACAACATGCAGAAGACAGCAGGTTTTATTATCTGTGCTACTAGATTAAGCCATCCAGCGCTCTCTCACTTGACAAACAATAGAGACGCAAAATGCATAAAAACCTTTCGTCTTTACTCACTCTATTTATAAAATACTAGCTGACCCGGCCCGGCTTCGCCCAGTACCTGGTGGGGAGCATCTCATTTAATTCATATAAGTAGTCATATAAGTTCTCGTTCCCGTTACCGACTGTCTGTCTGTCTGTCTGTCTGTCTGTCTGTCTGTCTGTCTGTCTGTCTGTCTGTCTGTCTGTCCGTCCCTCCCTCTCTGTCTGTCTGTCTGTCTGTCTGCCTGTCTGTCTAATCATTTATTGGTTGCAGTTAGAACAACCTTAGATAAACGAAGACCAACTTACAAAAAGCATTAGAAAGAGCACTTGAAAGATCTTTACATCTTCCCCAACAATTAACTTGGGTATATGGAGCGGTGGAAGCAGCATCAGCAGAAGAAGGAAAAGGAGGAGAAGACAACTGCAGCGAAAAGGTGGGTCTGTCTATCTATCTGACCCGGCGTGGCTTCGCCCAGCTCCTGGCGGGTAGCGTCTCATTAAATTCATACAACAAAAAAAGTAACTTAAAAGAATGTCCTTCCACACACCATCCATTATTTTTAATGAAAACTCTTTCTAATCACCTGCATGACTACAGTAACTTCTTAAGCAAAAAAAGATGAGTTACAATGTTATGCATTGTGCATTATTTTTATGAAAACTTTGAAAATGCTTTACAGATTGTATCGTTATTTATTATAACTCATATGCCGGTACATAACTATGGACAAAAAGTTTATAAATCTTTGAAAACGATGCCACAATATGACTATAAGTTATACAGAAAAGTTATGCCCCTTGAAATAACTTTTACAGAGTTAGGTCCCCTGAGATATATGAAATTATAATGAAAAATGAAAAATGAAATAATACTGAGTAAGCAGGCGATTTCACACTAAAAAAATATCACAGTTGGCAGCTCTGGAATGAAAGGAAGGCGTGTAGAAAATTTCATCTCAATCGGATGGGCCGTTCGCGAACGCATAAAGGACATACATAAATACGGAGATTGCCTTTTATATATAAGATAAGATTAGCTACAGCTTGTAAAAATGAAATAATCATCAATACTCTATATTTAGTAATATCTACATCACAGACATTGCTGTTTATTTCTATAAAAGTTTCCCCCCCCCCCCCCCCCCCCAGAGGAAGAAAGAGAAAAAAAAGATATATCTTGAAGATTATATGAGAACAAAAATTATAAGTTTTACTGGAACTATCTTGCGTGTATACGCTTTATATAATCAGTGTTTAATCACGGGAAAGTCTTTAGTCATTAGAGTATGGTGCTGGCTCTGGAACGCGTTGGGTATACTCAGCTTCAGTATGTAATTCCAGCGGCGATCGTCTGCAGTCTTTGTCGGATACGTCGAGATTGATGGCTCAACCCCAAAGAGATAAAGGATGAAAAATCCTTTTTCCCTATGTGATCCTGCCCGTTTAATTAATTTAGCTGTACTGACTCAATTGTGTGAGACCAGAAATAGAGTTTTAGAGAACCAAGGAATACCTTCAGGAAATAACTGACAAAGTTGTATTCCCTTTTATACCCAAAATATCCTTTAAGTGGTTCCTTGCCTCTCCTCTACCAACTAATTAATTCTATATGGCTAAATTAAAACAATTTGACTATGACAAGTAAAATACAATCACTACATGACATGACCTCAATTTTTTTATGATTTAATAAACACAAACATGGATTTTGTAAATTGCATTCAAAATTACAATTTCCTATCATAAAATAAGGACATATACATACACAGGAAATATACAGAATTGATGTGCCAGTTATAATGGGTGTATTAACAGAGATATTCCTTTCTCAGTGGCATGTACTGCTAATCTTTTACTTCCTGGATGATCTGGAAAAAAAGAAACTGTCTACACTCAGAATTATCCACTTCCAGCTTTGGGAATCCCTCTGGCTATCGATTAATTGCTGTATTTTCTGTAGTATTAGTGTTCCAGGTCTTAGAACATAAGTTGGCTCTTGGTTTTCCTTTCCATTGTTTGGCAGGTAAGTGTTTAAATAAAGATTACCTCTCCTATGAGACAAATGGAATGGTTGCAGGTAGATAGGTGTCTGCGCTACTCTATCAAGGGCATCACTCAACAATGTGCTCACTCAACAGGTGCTGCATTCAATCTTCACCAAGTCAGGTCTCGATATACATGAGTAAGATCACTACCTGAAATTCCATCAATCACATAATTCTAATGATATCATAAATATGACATTAGAAATGAAATGTAAAAGCCTAAAAACATAACAAGTGAAAACAATAAAAGGAATCTTGTTCTTAGAGAAAACAAACATAGAAGAAAGATAGTCTTGGTGTTCTCAATTAATTATCACCAACATAGTTGTTTGCTCTCACTCCAATCTTCCACTATCAGGTGTTCAAGGCTTAACTAGCAGATGTGCAGTTTCATCTTCACTTATGCCTGTCCTTCAGTTTATAGTTTAAGTAATACCTTGAATGATATGGAATTTGACAATTATGTTGACCATTCTCTTCTTTATCTTTTTCTATTCAGGAAAAGGGTCTCATACATTAAGGGCTTTTAACAATCAGTCCCCCTTGTAATGAGTGTTTGTTTATAAGCAATGTTCAGTTCAGTTATCAGTTTGGGTATCCTCATTGCATTCCGGACATGTCCATGGGTGCTCAGATCCTCCCCCCCCCCCAGCATATGCATCAGCGTCCGGTGACTAATAGTGCCAGTTCTGTGTTGGTTGACGAGGCGCTTTGTTTTCCCGATGTACCTCCCGCGTCTGGCTGTGCCGATTCTTAATCCCAGGTCTTTCATCCTGGACAGCGATGTGGAATCACTGAAATCAAAGTCCTCTGTTCTCGCCATATCTTTGAGGACGTTAATAACATCGGTACGATCCATGGGCTGGTCATCTACAGGGGGTGCAGAGCCAGCCAGTTTGTCAGCTCGTTCATTTCCCTCGACTCCCGAATGTCCCGGGATTAAGATGAAAGTGACTTTACGGACAACAGACTTCCGCAGCGACTCAGTCCACTGTCTACGTACAGATCCAGCTTCGACCTTCTGAATCATGCTCATTGAATCACTTAGTACACACACGTTGGTATAATGCTGTGATTCCAGCCATATGAAAGCCTGTATAACTGCCATCACCTCCATCGTCATGCTGCTCGTGGTAATAGAGTGGGAACCACTGGATTCTTGAACGGTTCGGCCCGCTGAACGGGCTGTAAATGCCCACGCACTTCTCTGCTGCTTTACAACAGATCCATCTGTATAGATGAGCATTTCGGGGCTATCTGTGTGTTCATAGATGAGCGCGTTAACCTCTGCATTGACAGCGGCAGGGTTCTGCTCTCTGCACCGTCTGTCGAGTGTGATAATGCAGGAGAAAGTGCACTTAAAAGCTGGAGGCACCGGCACCCATTCCTTGCGGGGTTAATACTGGTATGACTGCAGACCTGTCTGACGACATCTTCCGCCCGACCCATCCATGATTTGCCCCTCTTTAGCCTGTCACCCTTTTCTCTGAATATAGCGTCATGCAGAGAGAGCTGCTCATCTGCACTTATTTTTAAGTATGCACGAGCTCTCCAGATCTTGATCCTGTGTTCCATTGTCGGGAAGTCAAGGAGGTATCTCATTGCTACACAGCTGGTGTCTCTCGTGCAGCCCAAAATGATGCGCATGGCTTCGTTTTGTACCTTTTGAAAAGCAATATAAGTACATTACGGTATCCATTCTTGTATAGTATTCAGGTGACTTCTCTTTTTAGTCCAAAGTTTTACAGAGAGTATATTCCCCCCTCTTCACCGTCTCTATACTAAGGTTGCACTTCAGTTATCCGAATCATCATGCTTATTATAATCATTCTCATCATCATCATGATTACATTATTATCATTATTATCATGCTTATGACATTAGAAATCATTACATCATTCTAACATTATTATCATAATCATTATTACATCATTGTTATTACATTACAGTCATCATCGTCATCTTTGTAGTGCATTATTATCATTACACTAGACCATATGTGTTAACAGTACTGACATGAAATACAAAGTGGGATTTTGCTTAAGTTACAAACACAGATGCTGTAATATGCGTAATTTATGGCATGGTGTGTGTCGTGCTTAGCGCACAAAACTAGATTATTGTAACATGAATTATATTTTATGCATAGTGGTGTTATGCGCCGGAGTGTACTAAATTATTATTTAGTTTATGGGTTACGCCGAAGCCGTTTTCTGTTGATAGCTAAGGCATTTCACATCAAGTTGCCGGCTACCCTGAGATTGACTGTTGGCTTATACTCCCTCTCTCTCAGCATGTAACTTCACTCACTCAACTCTGACATCATTTATATGTATGGGTGATCATTTCACTCAGTCTATAGATACATTCATATTGGTATGGGTGATCATATAGGAATCATTCTTCACACATCTTTCATACTGTCATGTAAGGTGGGTGATTTCCCAATGATAACTTTAAATGTTTACACCAGTGACATCACAATGAGATCTCACCCATTCATCAGACAATCATATATGTATGGATGACAATCATGAATATGTAGGTGCTTTATCCCTGATAAATTCACAGGTTCAATAACAATGATATTACAATCAAATCTCCTCCCTTATCAGAAATTATAATATTTCCTGATTGATAATTAATCATTCATACTGAGGTGGTTTACAAATGATACATTCACATCTGTTTACAATAATTAATCACACATGACATACATTTGTGTGATCATTAGACACACTTATGCAATTCACCCAGGATTTAGCAACAGGAAATCCATGAGTTATCACTTGCTCTCATAAAATACATACATTTTAGGTGATATATCCAATTCACATTCAGGCATTATGAATTAAAATACTTCTTGCATGGCGGTTGGTTACACACTATTATGTGGCACAAATATAATATTATTCCCCATGGTTAACAGCCATGTCTATATATTTGCCTTACCCCATGTGTGCTGTACCATCACATAAATTATGATACCTGTAGAACTCTTTTTGGGTTCTCATGTGTTCATGAATTATAAGAAAACTATTTGTTTGTCCATGTGCTCATGTCAAAAAGTAAATCTTCTGACTAATGTGCTCAATCCACTTGACTATACACATTCCACTAATTTCTCTATAGTGCTGGCACAGGTAAACTAGTTTTAAATCTTACCAGTGGCCACATGTATCCTATGTACTTACCACTGTACTAAGAATTCTGAATTTCCTTAAGTCTTAAGTTACTCTAATTCAATGTAGATTGAGTTTCATGAAATAAAATTTACAACATGTGTCTAATGTTTATACATTAACTAAGTTGCTTAGCTGGGAGAAAATAAATACACTGTAGTTTTCTCCTAATGTACAGTTTATCTTATGACTATGATAACTGAGTATAATATTATTTAGTTTGTACTAGATTAAATTCCTAAGACTCACTATTTCAAATCATTGTAGACTGAATTGCTTAATAAATAAATGTACAACTTGGATTAATGCTTATACATTAAATCAGTTGTTTACTTTGGGAGAAAATAAAATTCACTATGGTTATTCTTAATGAATAGTTTATCTATAAACTAAAAAATTAACTATATTCTAATTAACTTCTTAAGAATTCACCACGTGTTTAACCAGTCGACTTACCAACTCTTCTTCTGGGAACAAAAGGCTCATAACTAACTAAAATTTAAAATAATTATATTCACCAAATCCAAACAGGACGACTTCCAACACTTCAGCGACAGGTTTCCGAATCTGGGTGCGATGTTGTAGGCTGATGTTTCCTATCTTCATTTAAAATACTTATATTTAGACATATTTCATCATTCCCTTCGCCTCAGATCTTCTCCTCGCCTTGTGCTGGCTGGTTCACAAACATACCGTTTAATTCCTGCATGAGGTATTTATTCTGTTTTAGTTGTTCCGGTGGTGACGTCACAATGGGTCGATGAAAGTAGCCGGATTACCGCCGCAGGGAATGAGGCGGTGTCAAACTATTTTCGTCGCTAGGAATTATTTACCGCATGTTACGCTTGTGAAAATGTAATATATCACAGTCTTCCTCCACAGTTTTCCTCCACAGTTCCTTCTCGAAGATGACGGGATAGTAGACGTGACCGCGTTCTGTCTCTGTGGTTATGGTGCACTAAACACCTTATTAACTATTGTCTTTAGAACAATCAGTAACACTCGCAATAGTCTGCTGTGATGTCTAGGCAGTAAAGATGCTGCACTAACGTTTATCAATTATCTGCCGCAGTCGATATGACTGCGTCACTCAATTCAATGACGTTTACACAAGTGCGTTGATTAAAATCCCTATAGATGCTAAATGTGGATCTAGCTGATGATGTTAGTTCTGGGTGTTATCCGTTGATGCTAGCTGTTGATGTTACTGATGATGCTAGTTGGTGATGTACAAATTAGGGTGCGGCCACAACATTGTCCTGTTCCAAAATCTGGCTCTACTCTAACAACGATCGGCGAACTATGACAGTTAATAAACTGTTGGTTTAAGGTAAACCACTTTTGATTTAAATTAACAAGTTTGGAAATGTCTCAACTTGGACTGTCTAAACTTGTGCCCTTCTGTTGTGCTGACATTCAGCTAAGAGAGTGAGACCGAATAATGGTTAGGGGTCCCCAGGTAAACGTTGCCGTGTCAGATTTTCTATTCTGCGCTTTCGATTGGGCAACTGACCATTTGGTCAGTTGGCCTTCAGTTTTAATAACTAAACCAAATTTATTATTACTTAAGACGTTTTGTTCCATTACATTTTTCATAACATATTCGTGTGTCAGTTTGGCAGTCCAGCTAGTTCTTGTAATTCTTCGGTAACTACCACGTCTTGAATGTCTCCATAGGCTTTGTAGCTGCTGTATCCATGGACCATATTTCAGAACGACGAATTTAGATTTACCAAATGTATACTTTTTTAGTTGTATATCTTGTGTTGTCAATATTTGCTTGCTTTTTATTTTTCTCTAAATGATCTCGTTTCCAAAGCATTGTTCGTGTAGATCAAGAGAAATTAATGGATTGAGTAGATAAAAAAAATTGTGGAGGATATGTTTTGATTAAATCATACAAGTTTTATATTGGATGTTACGTCAGAAAATAAACATGCTCTCATTTCTCTTGACCTCTGGTGGTCTGTATGTCACAATCCATATAGATTCTACATGTTGCAGTTTTTGTAAAGCAATGTTTGTTCTTATCATTTCTGTCATCGCGTTTCCATCATCTAGTGGTGTCTGTGGCTATATGGTCAGGTCGTGGCGGATCGTGGCTGTAGCTGTGGAGCTCATGCTCTGAAGGCGCTTACGACAGGTCCCTCTGCGAAAAGAAACCGAACGTATGGGATAAAACCCAGAGCAATGAAGTCGTCCTTCTTGCCTTAAAACCCCCTTTTATTTTCATCGCCAGTCAGCGGTTTACTTCGATATTCAAACCTACGCACTTTCTGTAATCTGTCTCCATTTATAAATACGAGTCTATATGTCGGCTTGTAATCTGTGCAGGTTGTCTTTATGTTTTAATTTTTGTGGTATTGCTATGTATGTGTTATGACTTGGAGAACTTGGTGACGACTGGCAGGATCGAGGGGAATAGACCAGGGGAAGACCGAGAGGTAAATACCTGGATGGCTTGGCCACGTGGCATGGCCGAGACAGGAACACGGAGCTGATCCACGACTGTTGTGATCGTGTGAGATGGCAGAACATGACCACCCACGCTTATCGACATGGCACATGATTGATGGATGGATATATTTTTTGTTTTTCAATTTGTTTTTGCACTGATTTATTTAGTGTATCTATCCCCGTATGTGCTGATAGATATACTGTGTCGTCAGCACACTGAAATTCAGGTATTACTATTTCCTCAGTTCAAAGTACCATACTGTCAATATAATATTGTTTCTAACATTTCTCATTATGTTTTCTGTATGTAAGTTAAACAGATAAGAGAGCAAGACGAAACAGTTTCTGACTACCTGTTATATCAATCACATTACTGGTTTCCAAAATATGGCGTCTAATTCGTGGCATGAGCGATTTCCGGTGTGTAGGTTTTACCAGGTTACCAGAGTCTTGTGTTTATTATGCTTTCAATCCAATTCGGTATGTGTTCTATCACACCATTATTCAACTGTCCTTCTTTTCTGCCAATGTAGGTAGACTGACACCTATATTGAAATTGGCAAATGCAGTTGAATTTGGAGTACAGAGAGACATGTTTTTTTTTTCACTGCTGGAATTTGTAAGGTGTGGTGGTTTTACATCTAATAACTGCAGCATTGAACGTTCGTCCTACCGCTGTAGTCAGTCGGTTCAGGAACCGTTGTATTACGTCATACAGTCGAAAGTTTAGTTAGATAAATACTTTAAGGTTGAGGACTGGTGTTTCCTTTGGTGTTGGTTTTGACTAATGGCAGTGGCGCTTTTTAAATTACCAATAAAAGTGTAAGGTATGTTTGAGAGTTTCAAATTACTAGCGTGTCTTGTGTGCACATTTTCCTGGCCCAATCATACAGGATCCGTGCAAAGCCGTGTTTGAATTGAAAAGCTCCTTAGCTGTCAAAATGTTGACCTGTCTATGTTTCTTTAAGGTAAACTGATATTTAAAGTTATAAAGTTAGCCGAGGCCATTGCCATTCATACGGAAAAGCTAACTTTGTGAAAACAAAAAGTAATAATAGTTCGATTAAAATTGCCGTGGTAGACAATTCACATTACTATGTGAATATGTGTCTTTTCTTGAAGGATTTGTCTTATTGATTTAGGTTGTTTTGTTAATTCTGCAGTCTGCACCCGACGAGAAGCAATGAAACATGCTAGGCAATACATTATGTAATCTATTATATGTGCCTTGTTCAAATTCACTACGGGAAAACACCTGTTCTATATTATACCAGTCGTTGTGTCATCACATATTCTTACGGCTGCCTTATGTTTGGTTTATAGGTTTTAAATGGTCTATATTAAGTGCAATGTGAAGCAAATTTCTTGCATTATGTTCCTTAATTCTTCATATTCTACATAGTTAAATGAATTTTATTAGTCTATAAAACAGGATGCAGGTCTACGTATACTCTCTGGTATGTTCTATAATTACTCTCAAGTTAAATATTTTGCCACGTCTACTTATATTTCGTCTTAAACCATACTGTACTATGTTTTTGTTGCCTTCCATTTTATTATCGAATCGCCCTATAATCATTCTTAATAATACATAAAACACTATGCTTCCGTGGCTCATCGAGGCAACAGCTCTGAAATTATTGCATAATTTCATGTCGCCTTTTTTATTACTGCGATATATTATCGTCATCCATTTTGTTGCTCAGATTTATGTGTTCTATATCTTTTCACATAGCATGTGATTAATTTTGATACTGCGTTCTTCGCCAGCTGCAATAAATTTCCCTCTGATGTTATTACATTCTGGTGCGTTCCATTTTTTTAGGCTGCTTTCCCCTTATTTAAATTCGTCTAGCTTTGCTTCTGGCTTTTAATTTTGATATGCTAATTACACGTTTGTATTTACCTTCTCTATCTTTATATATTCATCTCTGCAATATTCTTTTCACCTTGTAACAGGACAAGGTGGGTTTCTGGGGTCTAGTGTAATGTACTTCAGTGTCACTTTTTATCTAATGTAGTCCCACATGGGACAATAGAGAAAAGACTATAATCTCTTCTGTGATTATCTCTAATCTATGTCTGACACATCCAAGGAAATGGCACAATTCTTCTTCACCGAAGAAACGGGGGGGGGGGGGGGGGGGATAATTTTAATTATATAAAATTTGTCCCCAAGATAATCTGGATAGAGGTTGAAAGCGACTGTTAGAAATGTCGCAAACTCCTAGAAGTATACCCGAGAGCAGTCTTGTCGGGACTACATCATCAAGGTTGCTGGAGAGTACGGTATATAACGTCAGGATGTTTGGATAGGTTCGTGCTTCAGTTTGTGTAGCAGGTCACCTGATTGACTGAGGACTCCTCCCTTAGCTACTCGATTGTTCTCACGAGGCATGAGCACCTTCAATAGCCCTTTGTGAGTAGCGCTGAGTGGTCACTTGATGGAGGCTTCTAAGATTTCAGGACATCTCCACTTCAGGGTTCATACCATCGCCTACAGAATGCCATCTGAGATTCTGGACACCTGAGTTATCTCGAAGAGAACATCAATCTTGACTATGGTTAAGAAGGACTCACGACGTAGTCCCCACTTGAATAAGGGAAGCCCTTGATTTTGGAGAATGGTCTTCAAACATTTGAGGACGCTGATGGTGATAATACGCAACAATTGAATCCTGTAACCCAACAAAAAAACAAGTGAACTTCCTCAATTTACGAATACCCCAAGTCCTGTATCACTTTTTTTCTAAACACTCTGCTGGGTCTTTCAGCTCGTCAGGCACAGACCAATACCTTAAGTCTATCCAACAAGACATCCTCTATGTGTGTGTGTGTGTGTGTGTGTGTGTGTGTGTGTGTGCCCGCGCGCGCGTGTCGGCGCACTGTCTCTGTGCCGCCATGGAATGATGATGATTATCTGAGTATCAGCTGTAACTTTCCTATGGTGGGATTACATCGAATGCTCTGGATCTGAGGAGGTACATTTCAGGTAAATTTCCGCGATCAGGCACTTCCCCGTAAGCTACAGGTTGTAAACTTGTCCATCAAAATCTATTTAACCAGGCGCCGCCAGAAAGGTCTAGCCATTTTCTGTCCTGTTCGCCTTCACACGGTTGACCTGTCACTGAGATCAAAACAATGCTGGCATGGATTGCATGATTCTATCCAAGAAAATAACCGAAAGGTTGACCGACCTAATATATTGATTGAATGGGTTCTTATCTTCAATAACACTTATATTATAAATTCCTACTATGTTCTGTTGTAGATCTTCGCCAGATTTCAGAGACAAAGATATGAATACAACTTTCTACCCCCGTGGTCAGATATATTTTCCTTCAGACTGAGGCTCTGAAGTCACGTCTGAGCAAACCGTGAATTCGGAACAAAGCATCGAAGATTATTCACTATCCACGAGACGAGGCAGGTCCTGGATGGCACAGGCAGAACTTTCTATAAGTCAGGTGTGTGATCTAGAGACCATTGACTTGCCGTAGATCCCTTTCTTCTGAACAATAATAATAAATGGAGATCTACGACGAAGCAGTTGTACTCATCAATGCGTCACGATAATAAAATCTCAAAGTTTCTCACCTTAATGAACTGGTAAACAGGAACATAAAACACGCAGGTCAGCAAACAATTCAAGTCCTTTAATTTTCGGCCTTGCAGAATCATAAGATAAAAATTCCAGTGGTCTCATAGCGCTCCCTTACCACAGGGACACATCTACTAAAAATTAACCAGGAATATATATCAAACTCTGTACCATTTGCCCTGACCGTCTGTCTTCCATTCCACAGTTCATTTAGATCTTTGTTGTCTCGTTCGTTCAAGATTTGTCTAGGTTCGTTTCCCTGTTCTTCTGTCCATCCATGGATTCTTATCAACAATCGTTCCCACTTGTTCTTCACTTGAAGATCATTGAATCACTGCATCCAAATATCCACTTGTCAACGAATTCCGTTCCACACTTGAAAACACAACCGGTTCTTAATCTCTCTCCACAGCGTATAGGTCGTTAGGTTTACGTTTTTTGTGACGCATCCTGTCTCTTTGGTTTCCTAGTGCACTGTCCACTTTCCTATCCCTTGGGATTTTACTTTTATCCTTTTTTCATGATGTTTATCTGCCATCGATATATGGCATTATGCCACCTCACAGATAAAATGATAGAATCATTTCTACATATATATACATCATGTGATATAAAACCATGCACAATGGCGTTGCTGACAATATGAGGCATATGTAGTGCTGGGTATGACGTTATGGCTCTTAATAACTTCCCAAAAAAAATAAAATTATATAACGGGCACGCCCATCAGTTCACACCCACGGTGAACGTCGTGTGGTGCCGGCCTGTGGGAGGCCGGTCCAACTAATGATACCATGAGTCCCTAACTTGTTCAAATGAACAAGTGTCCTGACTCTAGGTTAAAACCCGGAGATGTGGACGAGGGTTAGTAATAGGTACCAAGCAGTCATTCTCTGTTGATGCTCAATCCTGTCGCTGATTGCTGTATCCATTGGATGTTTCTTGTATCAAATAAGTGAGGTGCATGCCATGTTGTTTGCTGTGCTACCTTTAGAGACATTCTCTTACTATCACGTGATATTCATTGTAGTGGATTATCCTGTGTGATAATCTTAGAACCCCTTGACCATTCTCGAATTCAAATAGTAATAATTATTAACACTTCATTGGCACCTTTCCGTCTTGACAGACGATAGTTTGGTACATTGTGCTTCAAAAAGGCTTAATAACTACGATCCATGGCGGTGGCGAGTGTGGCTGGTAAGGCCAATTCTTGCTGCAAATGTTTGCCCACAGTAGGTGCATGTGAAACATGGTCATTTCCACCATTTTGCACCATCTTACGTCTCTCACGCTCTGTGTGTGCTTTATCTGCAATCATTTTCTCCTTTGTCTTTATTCCATTTCTGATAGTTGCCCTCCATGCAACACGTTCAGCGGCGACGTGCTCCCAATGTGCATTATCAATGCCTGTAGCAATCATGTCCTGTAATTATTAACACTGAATCTTTATTTAACATTTAACTATTCTAATAACATAACTAAACTAATATAACTGAGTTAACTATAATACTAATTACGAATTCATATATATCCATTTACAGATAATATACTATCAATATAATATTAAGTTATACACTATTCACTTTTGTCATTCCAATTAATTAAATCACACATAATACTTAGTCCATAGTTTGAATAAGAATTCCTGATCGGATCACATCCATACAGTACAAAGTTCTGTTGTCCGACCAATTGACGCATGGATACGAATAGAAACAACAAGTTCTGTCATTACAACACCTGATGAAGGTAACAGTTCCGTAAATCCAGCACTCGAAATATGCGGGAATACTTGCAATGTCACGACACCAGTTACTTCCTGATGTCTCTGGTAACATTGAAAAATCAGCATATGTATCTATTTGACTACTTTATATAGTAACAAACTGTCATTTACTGCCAATAGATTACCTTGCGGTGTATGGCAGAGGGGTCTTTGAGCCTTTGAGTTGAGAACTTTATATAGTAAATTAATATATTTCAATCTGTTAGTTGCTATGTTCATTGCTATTTTAATTAGGTGCTATATGTAACCTATATATTAAACTTTTCTACAATCTATGAACAATACAATTAAATAATAAGAACAAAAGTGAACAACTGTGAAGCAGACCTATCTATTTACAATCGACTAAGAAGATCATTAAGAATGTAACTGATTAGAATCTCGCAGATCATAAATATAGTCTTGTTTAGAATAATCATAAATCTCAAAGATTCAAGTGTCGTAAAAGAATAAAACAGAATTATAATATGATATTCTGATTCAACGATAATAAATACATATTTACTCAAATAATAATTATATAACTTATCAATGTTCTGTAATATAGATATTCTTAATAATAATTATTTGAAGAATAGAGAACTGAAATATTTTCCAAGAAGAATTGTAGAAATATGAGATAGTGTGAATACCTCTGAAAAGTATTGATTCCTATGAGAGAAGATTGGAATAACTACGTAATAAGACCCTAATGTATCTGTAATGAAATATGTATTGATTCAATTATTTAACATGTTTATTCATTCTCTCACTCCTTCTTTCCATCTTTATTCCTTTTTTCTTTCTGACATACTTATGGTTTTTATTTACTGTATGTATGCCAAAATCTGTACCTTTCAACTTTGTTGAATTCAATGTTGTTATAGTTTTCGATCGATGTGAATAGTGAGAATAAGCTATGTTTGGTACATCTGCACAAAACATAAGCAATAGAACAAATAAAGATCAATGTATATCGATCAATGACTTGTGTGCAATTATTTTTTTACTTATGAGTAAATATCTATTATATGTATTTTCATTTGTGTGAATACATTTGCAATCTGTTTCTTAACCTGTGTGTACATCTTTGTATTGTCATTAATACCCCTTTGTTTGTGAGTATATGTTCGTGACGACCCATGTGACCTGTGATAATGTTGATTTAAGCCAACTCAACAT
The DNA here is from genome assembly GCA_014155875.1 of Cepaea nemoralis. Classification (NCBI taxonomy): domain Eukaryota; kingdom Metazoa; phylum Mollusca; class Gastropoda; order Stylommatophora; family Helicidae; genus Cepaea; species Cepaea nemoralis. Next base: position 97,040 of record JACEFZ010012373.1, read on the forward strand.
CTGGGTAATAAATATAGTTACAATATCCCATTTCATCTGTTGTTTGTAACCATTGTGTTTAACTCTTGTTCTCTTTTTGTGTGCTACGCCGTTCTTGTTAATTGTTGGCGGAACTTGTAATAATTGTATATATTCTTCTTCTTGTGACACGTGGACTTGGGTTCTTGTGAGTGCCACATCAGGTTTGTGTTCTATAGTTTGAATGTAATATTTGACATTAAGGATGTTACCAATTATCAACCCAGCACATAGGATTTGGTAGTACTGCTGCGCATACTCTACCTTCATAATATGGGCATTTTATGCTGACCCATGCGGTCTTGTACGTTTCTATTGTACCCCCAAATGTTCTGCAATCAAGGTTCTCATGTGTGAGGTCTCTTTTGTTTTTAGTTTGTGACTAACTCCCGTAATATCAGATCCTGTGTCTCTAAAACAGGTTGTTTGTGACCCATTAACCTACGCTTGGTGGATCACCAGAGTACCTTTATGAGTGCATGTCGCATTCGCTTCATGTATATGCCTCTTGTGGGCTGATGTGATGTTATCATCATTATCATGACCTTCCTTACCTGTTATGTTGTTGTATGACTCTATAATAGCTGCGTGTCTGTCCTCTAGATCATCGGAATCGCTACTACTAAACACCACATATGCATTACTTGCCTCCTTCCAAGTATTTCTCATGGGACATAACTTACTGGTATGTCCATACGCCCTACAAGAAAAACATTTAATACTCCTCTTGTAGGAGTCATGCTTACTTCTTTTCTTGGATGTGATGTCACTCGAGTAAGCTGGATACCCTGGATGTTTATCACACATCTCAAGTGATCCATGAGAAAGGTTTGCAAGTACTGATAATGTGTGAAGTTACCTTTTCTAGGTCTGTCTCCCTCTTTATTGGATTATTGATATGGACCACTTCTATTCCTATTCTTAAATTTCTTAAACTGACCATTTTCTTTCTGAAATTTGGCGCTCGCTCTTATGACAAGCTCTGGTTGTGCACAATTAGCAAATATGTCACGATGTGCATTATAAAATGATTCTCCTTCTGATTCCATCTCACTAAGATATTAACACTTATTTTCAACCAGAAAAATAGACATAGATTCTGGTACAGCAGAAAGAAGTTTATCTCTTATTATTAGATCTCGAATTTTCTCGAAATCAGACCCAATATCAGCTGCTTTCAGCCATTTGTCAAAGCGTGAAGAAGTTTCAGAAACAAAGTCAAGGAAAGTTTGATTAGGTATTGGAGTAAGAGTCTTGAATTTTGTACGCAAACCCGATTCATCCAAACTAAAATGTGCAAGAACACGGTCTCACATGTATTTGTAGTTGGTTCGCAAGTTCTCAGGTATTAACTCCATCACTTTCAAAGGTTCCAGAGCGAGGTGTCGATGAAACAAAATTGGTATGTCCTGCTCAGGAATCTTATAGAATTTTACTAAAACCTCGAAGTTAGTAATCCAGGAACTTACCCAATCACCTTGTTGGAAGTTACGAAACAAACCTTGATACTTCTGGACTGGATCATTATTTTTAGATTGTATCTTCTCACGTTCTATCTCAGCTTCACGATCCAGTTCTAATGACTCGACCTTCAATTACTTCTACTTCTTTGTCCTTCCAGAGTGTTTCGGCCGCAAGTTTTCTTTCTCAAACGCCAGTTGCTTGTCCTTCATCTCCGTCTCTGTGGCTAGTTGTTTTTGCTTCATTTCTGTTTCTGCGGCTAGTTGCCTTTTGCTTCATTTCTGTTTCTGCGGCTAGTTGCTTTTCCTTCATCTCTTTATCAGCTGCTATCCTCTCCCGTCCAAAGCTAATTCCTTTTCTTTAGCTGCCATTTTCTCGCGTTCCAAAGCTAATTCATTTTGCTTATTTGCCATTTCCATTTTTTTAACTCTTTCTCAAGTGCCAGTCTTTCCTGTCTTTCTTCTCGTTCACGAGCTGCTTGAAGTTGTTTCAGCTTCTTTCTCTTGCTGCCAATCTTTCTTGCCTTTCCTCTCTTTCACGTGCTGTTTGTTGCATCTGGAATTCTTTGAACTCCTGTTTCGCCCATGTCCTAAGGTCTGAGCCGGTCAACTCAGACTTCTCACCTATGTCCATGAAGTCTTGAAGTGACGTCATGTTGACCTAATCTAGTTATTACTACTCCAGCTGAAAAAATGTAGAGGAGTGCAAAAAATTGCAAAGGGCTCGAGGATGTGCCAGTACGCTCAAATCAGACTAAACAATATATCAAATGTTGAACAAAATGTCATCTGCAACTCAACAACAATGTAGAATTGAACAACAACAAAATTCAGCAGATATTGCGATAAAATTATCCTAACTGTTATTCTATGTATACAACAGAAAATAGTATTTAAAATATATTCAGTATAAAGAATATATAACCCTAGACAGTTACAAACGAGAGAAAACGATTTGACAAGTAACGTAAAGACATCTTCACTCTTATAAAAGATAATAACACTGACCACAATGCAGACCTCAATTTACTCTCTATACTACTGCACTCTAACAAAACAACAATTAGTTACATACAATACGTGAGATTGATACAAATAGCTTCGTACCGACCTGACGATTGTAAGTATATGCGTCTTCTTAAATTAGTTCGATAATATTAACTAATTCGAAGGAGAGCACCACCCAACCACCCGCTCTGTTAATTTAGAGTTAACTTATTCATTGTTATCTAGTTAGTTATGACTGCACCTAATTAAAATTACAAATGCAACAACCAACATATCAAAATGTGTACTGGCCTTGTTGACTGTTGTTGATGTGTTTCGTAGCGTTATGTCAAACAATTCAACAGGTGGTGTGTCCGTTTCTTAGATACTACAATGAGTGTAGTACTTTAGACTGAAGCAGCGATTGAATGTTATTCGTGTCTGTAACGATAGTGTAATTATTTTACACTAGACACCCTAGGCCTAGCACCTGTCACCGATTTCTGAAGCAGACTTGATCGGTGGTGGTGTATAATCGTAGACCTTCCTCTGCGCATGCTGTGTAGTGATCTGTGCAATATTGTTATCGATCCGTGTGGCAGTGTCCTAATGTCCTGGCGTCAGTATAGTGGTGTAGGTCCAGATGTAAAAAAGTCCAGATTTCCTTGATAACTATGGTGGAGGGAAGCGTAGGTGGTGGAAGTAACGTCCATAATGTACAGCATCCATCTTGGCATCTGACGTCATCTCAATTTCCAAGTACGAGTATAATAGATAGTATATACATGTCCAAATCCGCAGAAAATGTCCTTTACGCCGATAATGCAGACATGAAGGAGTGTCGGCAGCAAATACAAATCATGTAGCTATCATTCTTTCTGACGTTCAACGTATAATACATTATAGACTGCAACCTAACATGAAAGTACTTGAGGAGATCAATGTCCAACAAATGTAGATGGCTGAGTGATTTAGCGTCCCAAAAACAAGTCCACACTTCCTATAATCTTCTTCGTGTGGAAACGACACTGCATGAATGTACCACACAATTAAAACGTTCTCCTAAAGTTATGCAGATTGCAAAAGAATTAATATCTTCCTAAATTAGTTGTAACTTATATGCTGTTGAACAGTTTTGTACTCTCTCTGTTTTTTACGTGGGGTGTTACGGTTTCCGGAACGTAATGTTTAGTCCGTTCCAATCGATCCTGGTGTGCATATTCCCTGTGTAGTGTGTAACTCTCCGTAGCTGGATTCTTCTGATGCGCAAAGTGATATGTAATTTGGCGGGAATCGTGTTGACAACAATTCATTTGATGCCCGATAAGAGACCCCACTTTGCCTTGCCGTATATCCCTTTCTTCTGAACAATAATAATAAATGGAGATCTACAACGAAGCAGTTATACTCATCAATGCGTAACGATAACAAAATTTCAAAGTTTCTCACCTTAATGAACTGGTAAACAGGAACATAAAACACGCAGGTCAGCAAACGATTCAAGTCCTTTAATTTTCGGCCTTGCAGAATCATAAGATAAAAATTCCAGTGGTCTCATAGCGCTCCCTTACCACAGGGACACATCTACTAAAAATAACCAGGAATATATATCAAACTCTGTACCATTTGCCCTGACCGTCTGTCTTCCATTCCACAGTTCATTTAGATCTTTGTTGTCTCGTTCGTTCAAGATTCGTCTAGGTCCGTTTCCCTGTTCTTCTGTCCATCCATGGATTCTTATCAACAATCGTTCCCACTTGTTCTTCACTTGAAGATCATTGAATCACCGCATCCAAATATCCACTTGTCAACGAATTCCGTTCCACACTTGAAAACACAACCGGTTCTTAATCTCTCTCCACAGCGTATGCCCTTGGTCATTATGTTTACGTTTTTCGTGACGCATCCTGTCTCTTTGGTTTCCTAGTGCACTGTCCACTTTCCTATCCCTTGGGATTTTCCTTTTATCCTTGTTTTCATGATGTGTATCTGCCATCGATATATGGCAACCATCAATCGTGAAAGAGAGTAGGTGGAAGTTCCCGGAAGACATGACGGACTGGTACAATGTAATAATAACACTGGATCGTGAGTGCAGAGAATGGCAGCGGGCCGCACCGAGTTTGAAGTGCAACAGCTGATCCAGAGCAACACACATCAAGGTGACATTGTCATCTACTCCGATGGGTCAGTGGTGAGAAATAGACGTAGTGGCTGGGGCTTTATTGCAAAGGCTAATGGGCTAGTCTTGAAAAAGGAGGGTCTGGCATATGAGACTACGACCTCCAGCATGAGAATGGAGTTGGAGGCAGTAACAGCGGCAATCCGGTGGCTAGAGGAGACTACTGCAACACACGTTGTACTCATTACGGATTCAAAGAGTATGCTTAGCAAGGTGGAGAAAGGAATGTTTCGTGTGGAATGGCTCTCGTCGCTTCAGAGGTCACAGATCGTGAGAATTGTGTGGATATTTTGCCCTGGCCATGCGGGTGTACGAGAGAATGAATAGGCTAGCAGGGAAGGCACTTCTTGGTGGAATTTTTCCTATGGGCAGGGGGAGGTGGTCGTGCGCTTGTTGGACCAGGTGAGAAGGCGGAGGAACAGATTGAGAACCCATTTGTGGAAAGAATGAAATTGCGGGGGATCGGCAGGGGTTCTGGAATAATTTCAAAACTGAGAGGGAAGACCAGGAGAACTTTTAATCAGATAGCGGCGGGAACGATTAGTAGTGTGAATCTTCGCTGGCTGTTGAACGAGGGACGGAGCACGTAAGGGAATGTCCTGAGTGCAGTGATATCGGTTCTTAACTCAACTCAACTCACTATTATTAAAAATATACGAATTTTCTGTAAGTTCTGGTGAATTTTCCGTGTAACAATTTACAGATTGTACCTATTTCACCGGAAACAGAAATTTTTACTGTTCCCATACGACGAAAGTCACGGAAAAGAAAGTATGGATTAAGTGCCACTCGGGGTACAAGAATGATATAGAACACGAACTCTGTATGTTCCAAGGGGTGGAGCTATTAGAGGGATCGTAAAATTTGGGATTTTGTTGACCGGACTTCCTTGAATTATGTGACACATCTATTAAGAATTTCTTCATGTTCTCTCATGGTGCTTCCACTCTTGTCCCTTATAGTATTTATCATTGTTCTGGCCATTATTTTTATTTCTTTTAACATTCTGTGATCTCTCCCAATTCTGTGACGTTCTTCCATCGCTACACAATTGTCGGGTAAGAATTGCAACTTTTCTCGTCGTACCTTCTTTGTTATTTTTCTTGTTAGGTATTTAATAGGCCTCCTGTCTTCATCATTTTGCTTTTCTCTTCTAAACTCTAACCTATCATTTGTAGTCCAGTATATCTTTCCGGCTATTTGAAGTGCGTCAATATTTTTGGCTGATGATGTTATGAAATCTCTAGCGTGCTTTAATAATTCATCCAATGGCATCTCTTGTTGGACTGACATCAACATTTCGAATCCTTTCCCATTCTTCTGGTATTTTGTTGGGATTATAGTCGGCTCGGTCAGGTTCTTTCCAAAATTGTCTGGGTTAACTTTTAGTACTGTCATTAATAGTTCAAAGCTTATTACCACTGTTAGCACTTGGCACGTTTCACCCACTGTCAGCACTTGGCAGCTGTGTTAAAATATAATGTATTTGGTTTCGTGAGCCCAGCTCCCCATCGAAAAGGATTTTTTTTTTTTTTTTAATAAATAAATTTAGTTCCTAAAGCTCACAACGGGCACCAAGAAATGGCCTGGGAAATAAATGCGGTCTGCGTGATAGTGATCACAACACCCATCGAATGCCGACTGGTCAATAAAACTATGGATCCGGCACCATATATCTAATACGCCTGTGTAAATGGGTCCCTTACTGTTCTGTTTCTGGTATTTCCATCCGCTTATGTGCAAGTAAACACCCTTCTAAGAGGTTGAAACATTGTACAGGCTTTCATCAGCTGGTTCTCCTTGTAGAAAGTGATCAGTTTATCCCCTGCCCCATTTCGATTCCAAATGCAGTCAAGCCTCGGTTTTCGTTGCCTTTGGTTTTCGTCGGTTTTGGTTTTCGTGAATTTTTTTCAGCGAAAAATTTGTCTCGGTTTTCGTCGGTTTCCTCGCATTTCTTCGACCTGCCTGTGTGATCTCGCTGCTAATTTTGCAAAAACAAAGGGACCCACGCGTTCTTCTGCTCAGTTTGGCGTTGTTTTTCTTTGTGGGAGCATCACTTGCTAATAATAAAATACGAGAGCGGCATTAAGATTGCTTAAATCGGCCGCATGTTAGGGAATTCGCCATCCACAATAAGTATCATTGTGGCGAAGAAAAAGAAACAGCAATAAATAGGCGAATGTAGCGAAAGGTGTGGATGTACTAACGAAATATCGATCCCAAACAATTGAAGATGTCGAATAGCTACCATTAATTTGGATAAGTCAAAAACAGTTAGATGGCGATTATGTTTCAGAGGAAATCGTAGGTGAAAAGGCCAAGCAGTTGTATGCCGATCTCATTGAGAAAATGCCTTGGATAAGTGCTAGTTTACTTAGTGATTGTAAGGCCAGCAGAGGATGGTTTGAAAAATTCAACAAGCGAACTGACATACACAGTGCTATTAGCACGGCGAAGTTGCCAGTTCAGACAAGTTTGGAGCCGAAAGATAGTATTGAACACTATATTTATTCTGAATAAAATGTGTCTTTGATATTATTTTGGAGTTAGTTAGTTAGTTAGTCACGGTTCCAACTTCACAGCAACGGGTCGTCCCCATTATGCTCCGTTCCTGTGCCAGTGAATATCACATAAAATGCTCCCCACTGCCCAATGTGAAAAGTGGAAATGACAGGAGTCTCGACAAACAACAGCCCGCACAGATACACTGTGCATAAAGCCGCCGCCAGAATGTCTACACAATAGTCCGCCACGAAACATCCAGTTTATCTCTGATGGAATCGTCAGTCATTTTCCCATCTGGATGTTTCCTAGATGTTCACCCACACAGTCCACGAAAATACAGTTCATCGTCGATGGCAGTGGCAGTCAACCAGAAGCCCAGCAGCCACGCATTTCTGCATAAGGCAAAAACCGGTCAACTCTGGGACATAGCCAGCTGCCATCGCTCCGAACATGCAGTCACGTTCCAAAAAACCTCGGGCAGATTCAAAAGCATTTCACACAAAACTCACAGCTCACAGTGTCGCGCCACGCACTCACTCAGTAGCAGGGCGACGGAACCATAGCCTCCTTAGTCGCCTCTTACGACATGCGTGGTAGGCTGCAGTGTTGCTATTCTTTGCTTCCCTTATGGGCCCCGGCAACACACGGGAGATTATTTTGGAGTGTCTAGAACGAATTAATTGGATTTATATTGATTCATACGGAAATAATTGCCTTGCGTTTCGTCGGTTTCGGATTTTGCCGATTATTTTCGGACAGATTATAGACGAAAACCGAGGTTTGACCGTACTACGTTTCCCATCTCCTGA
>JACEFZ010012373.1:107500-114635 GCA_014155875.1 Cepaea nemoralis
GCAGCCCAAAATGATGCGCATGGCTTCGTTTTGTACCTTTTCAAGTCTTCCAATCTGTGTAGGGCTGACAGTGAGGGTGGCCAGGACATACTCGATGCGTGAAAGCACATGTCCTTGGAACAGAAGTATTAGCAGTCTTTGCTCGATATTGGTAGTCGCCATGACTCTCATTGCTGACAAACCTTTTCGAGCCTTCGTTATGACATAATCGACATGATCTCTGAAGGACAGGCTACGATCAAGCCTCACGCCAAGATATGTCATTGACTGGGTTCTACTCAAATTGATCCCACCCATTCTTACTGCCGGCAGGTCTGTTTTCACAATATGGTTGTTTAGTGAGAAACATGTAACCGTTGCCTTTGCAGGGTTGACAAGGGCATCGGCATCAGCACACCATGAGGAACTTCGATCTAGTTCGCCCTGCATATCATTGACAACCGCCTGTCTATCTCGACCCTGTCGATACACGAGGATGTCGTCAACGAATGACAGAGTCCTACCCCTCCCGTCCAACTGTTGTTCAGTGATCGGCACCGTATACACGTTGAATAGTACTGGTGACAGTGGTGAACCCTGCGGCAATCCTGGACATATCTTTATCGGCTCAGAAGACCAACTCCCGCATCTTAGCACCACCTTCCTTTGGAGCAGAACTGCAGTTATCCATCGTACAAGGTGAGGGTGCACTTTCAGTGTGAGGAGGGTTTGCATCAAGTGCTTAGAAAGATACTCTGTTATATGCGTCCTCTAAGTCTATGGCGGCCGCACATGTCTCTTCTCTGACCTGAAATCCTTCGTAAACATGTTGAGCAAAGACCGCCGCATTCAGCAATGACTCTTTGTTGCGTCTGTATCCTCCAAGTGTGGGCGGGAAGCAGCCGAGCTGTTCCAAGTCCCAAGCAAGTCTGTGTGCTATAATTTTCTCCAGTAGCTTGCCAACAGTATTCTGCATCGTAATGATTCTGTAGCCGCTTATCTTGGAATGGTCTTTGTTCGGTTTTGGCAGCGGCAGCAAGTAGCTGTGTAGCCATTCTTCTTTGACCTGACCTCTCTGGATACTGGTGTTGAATTCTCTGGCCAGTTCTTCCATGTCATCATCTGATATCACCAGTAGGTCACCATATCGGATGCCGTCTAGGCCTGGGGCGGTGTTGGGTGACTTCTTGAGCATCGTACGTGTTGCCTCAGCTGTGATTATGCATTCTTCGTCTGTCCCGACCACCTCGCACAGCTGATAGAGTCTCGTTGTGGTCCTCTGTCTGTCGGGCTCGTCTTTCTGGTCAGTCTGCTCTGTGTAGCGTGCAAGAAGGTCCTTACATTTATCCGCATCCGACTCTTTTTTCATGTGTGGTCTGTGCCTTGAAAGTCTGAAATACCCCTACGTTGTGCTGCACCGTTCATGCTCTTATGGAGGCTCCAGAATGTCGTAAGAGATCGCTCGGAGCAATAGAAATCGCCCCATTTCTCGGCCTTGGCCTGTTTGGCGCAGGATTTGAATAAAGTCATCGTCCTATGGACCTCAGTCTTCAGGTTCGCCAACACACCCTGTGGCATGTCAGCCTTTCTGGCTTTGACAGCCTGCCTCTTTCCCAGCCATGCCTTCTCGACCTCTCCATTCCACAATGGTGGTTGCAACCATCTTTCTTGTCTCCTGTCGGAGGGAGTTAGTTTTCTTCTTCTGATCTTGCTTATGGCGTCTTGACCAGTGTTGTCATACGGGAAGGCATTTGTCTTGTTTCCTTGACTTCTGGCCCTGTCTTTCTCAATCAGAATGATACAAGGGTGGTGATCACTATCGTGGTATCCCAGTTTGCCCCACCAGCACCTTGGTGCGATGGTGGACGACGCCTGGGCCAAGTTAATGACGCTGTCAGAATCACCTGGTCGAGTGGCCATCCTAGTGACCTTCCCATCATTCAAACAGACTAGGGCAGCAGATGCCAGGGCGTCCTCCATATCTTCTCCCTGTCTATTAGTGATGCTATTCCCCCAATGTCTACCTCTGGCATTGAAGTCCCCACAGTAGATATGCCTTTCATCCATATCGAACAAACTCTGCCATTGTCGAACGAAGACCTTCCCATTACGTAAATAAATGTTCACGATTACAAGCTGCACTAACGTCATTATTCTTAATCCCTGCACTTGCAGGGCATACTGTTCCAGGCGGACATATCGATCTCAGATACCAGTATGTTGTCGCGGACCAGAAAGGCCTGTCCGAGGGGCTGCCTGTTAAAGAAGCCCTGAAACCCTGTGCCCGTGTGCGCTGGTGAGGCTCAACCGTAAATCGGGAGATCTGCTCGCAACCTAGACGAGCAGTATCTTCTGTGGGCAGCTTCTCGCCTCATGTATGTGTGGTTCGTTCTGGCGGTCAGTCCGTCTTCGGCGAAGGAAATCTTGTTGATCCTATCAGTAATCATACGCTCATTGCTTGTCGCTACGCTTGTCTTAAAACTGGAAATTAAAGGAATTGACGGAAGGGCCGTTTGCACGAGGTTCTCGAGAGCCAATATATACAGGGATAACTGGCCGTGGCAGCCTAACGTCCACTGCATCTGTGTCCGTCTTCCAGTCGTCTTGCCATGCTCGCCACTGGAACCAGACGGACACAGACGAGGGAGCGGGAGCGACGGTGTTGCGCGACCACTTCCTCGCTATACAAAACCAAAGCGCAAGTCATTCGTTTCTCATCAAAAGATGTAGTGTAATGAATGGTCCTCGTCATTCATGATGGACGAACATCGCATGCGCCTGCTCTTTTACCACGCTGTGTCCTTGCCGGTCGTCGTCTGGTCGTCGTGTTTGGCTTAAATATCGCCGATGATATGATGTGGGAGTCCGGGCTCGCCTGCATGAACTCCGTTGCACGGTCCGAACTCCATTCCACCACGAAAAACACACTTAAACTACAAACATTTAGGTAAACACACGTTCCGTTCTAAGGGACGAAAAAATGTCCCGCCATCTTGCTCCAAGGAAGTTACGTCACGGTTCCTGTATCGATATTCTGATGGACTCTGTTATTCCCTGCGTCCATCGTTTACTTGGTCGGCCCCTTCCGCTGCTTTCCTCTGGTCTGTAAATCATTGCTTGTTGTTGTATACTGTTAGTTGGTAACCTACTTGCATGGCCAAACCATTTGACTTGCTGCCTTCTAATAAAATCTAGGGAAGCTACAACCCTCACTTTAGTCCTGATTTCTTCATTTCTGATATTATCTCTTCTTGATACATTGAGTATTCTCAGGAATCTCATTTCTGTTGTCGTGATTTTCCTTTTCTCTTTTTCTGTCATTGTCCAGGTTTGTCAATGGTAACATAGAGTTGGTAGGAATAGTGTGTTGTAAAGTGATTTCTTAGTAGTTATTGATACATTTTGTTCTTTAGTATTGGTGCCATTTGTCCAATTAGTTGGTTTGCCTTATTGCATATATTTTCCATCTCGTCTTCTGATTTGCCATTTGATGATATTATACTTCCTAGGTACTTGAAACACTTTACTTGTTTCAAGGGATGTTCGTTTAGGTGAATCGTTGTTGCTTTTTCTTCTTTAGTTATAGTCAATACCTCTGTTTTACTTGTGCTAATTTTCATGTTATGTTCCCTACACATTTCGTTTAGACTATTCATGTGGTCTTGTAATTCAGCTTCTGATTTTGCTATTAGTGCTTGGTCGTCCGCAAACAGGACTTCTCTAATGGTTAGATTTGCAGATGGTTCTTCTTCTGTGTTCTCGTCATGCGGTGTTCTTGCTGGTGTCTGTTTGGCTGGTTTCTTTACATATGTTGTCTATATATGTTATAACAAGAGAGGGGACAGGACACAACCTTGTCGTACTCCGGATCTTATGGTGAAGGGTTCTGAGTGTCCTCCAGTTGCTCTCACTATGCATTCACTGTTGTTGTATAAGCTTCTACATAGGTTTGTTAGATGTGTATTCACTCCATATTGTTTAAGGATTTCCCACAGCTTGTTTCTATCTACTCTATCAAATGCCTTTTCTTGGCCGACAAAGGCTAAGTAGAGTGTTTCATTAAATTCCATTGATGTCTCTATAAATTGTCTAAGAGCAAAAATGGCATCTGTGCATCCTTTGTTTTTCCTAAATCCAAGTTGTGTTTCGCTTAGCTGGGGTTCTATAATAGTTCGTAATCTTTTCTCAAGAATTTTGCTAATATTTTATCAGTATGACTCAACAGTAAAATGCCTCTGTATTGTGTGCAAGTCTCTTTTGCTGCCTTTGTTTTTCCAAACTGAGATAATTATGAGGTTTCCCCAGTCTCGTGGTATCTGTTGTTCTACCCAGACACGGCTGAGTAGTCTATGTAGCCATGCTGTTCCTATTTCTCTTGCTGCTTTAATTAGTTCATTTGGTTGTTCATCTTGTCCTTGTGATTTGTTCAATAGGGCTAATCTGATGGCTTCTATAATTTCTTCTTTCAGTATGTCTGGTTCTAGTTCTTCGGTTGCATCTGTGTCGGTTTCTTGAATTCCTGTGACATCGGATGGGATGTTGAGAAGTTGTTCGAAGTACTGTTTCCATCTTATTAGGATTTGTCGTTGTTCACTTATTGGTTCTACATTGTCACTGTTAATTATTTCAGTTGGGTCAAAGGGTTCTTCTTTGGTTCTCATTGCGCTGATCTTTTTATAGAAGTTTCTTGTTGCCTCCTTGCAGTTCTTATTAGAGTTTCTCCATACTCCTCCCAGTCTTTTTGTTTTTCTCTCTTTACTATTATATTCACATGTCTTCTCGCTATTCTATATTCTATTTAATCGCATTCCTGTTTGCTCTTCGACTACTTTTTATATTTTTCCTTTTTGTCTTTGACAGCTTTCTTTACTTCTCCGTTCCACCAATTTGTTATTTTCTTTATCCGTTGTTTGCATTTTTTCGTGGTTCCACATGTTATCTTTGCAGTATTCAAAATGCTTGATTTGAACAGCTCTCATTCTTCTTCCACTGTCTTTTTTTCTATATGTAATTTTACAAAGATTTCAGTTAGCTCTTTTTCATAATTTACCCTCACTGCCTCGTGTTTGAGATTTTTAAAGTTTACTGATTGGCATGGCATTTATTTTCCTGGTCTTTGCTTCTTTCTACTGATGATTCTTATTGTGGCAACGACTGCTTTGTGGTCTGTGTTTGCAGACACTGTTGTTGCCAAATATGCGATTTGATTGTTGGTATTTATCTGCACAATCGTATCCTGAGTTGTTTATTTAGCTATGTCCCCTCGCTTGAATAGTGAGTACACATTTAAAATCAACATTTAAGAACAGGAGGTGGCGGTACCTAAAGGGTTAACAAGAAGTTTTTCACCCATGTTCCAATCCTTACATGTAGCATAGACTCTCAATACCTATGTCTGTTTTCGTGGCCAGCATGTCTTCCTTGTGTACAGCTTCCTGTCGGTTATATATGCCAATTTGTCCGCCTGGCCAGATTCCTGTCCTCTGTCAATGAATAGGTCATCTATATGTTTATCTTCCTGTCTATTTGTATAATTGCCTCTTACATGTAATACTATTTTCTGCAAGGCTCAAAATGCTTCCACATTGCCGCCATTATCAATATTCATGACGCTACAAAGACTTTCGTGTCCATACATGATTACCTTCGGCACAGCTCCCTTGTATCCTGGCTGTTTTCCTGACATATCTATGATTTTTCGTTGCTGCACGAACTAGCTGCTTGGTCTCGACAAAAACCTCAAGCTTTGAATCGTGCAATATTTCACGATTGTTAGATATGGACGATATTGCACTGCAGTAATCTCCATGATTTTACGCATACGTTCTTTGTAAGGACCCCATTATGATACTGTATTATTTAGATAATACATCAACAGTCCGATTTTCGATCTCACGTTGTTTAAAGTCAAAATTGACGTCAAGGCATATTTTTACAACAATCAATTCATAGCCGATTGTCTGCACAACTGCTGTTTTCATGAACTATAGAAAACGTTAATACCACGCCAAATAGGCCTACTGCCATGTCGGTTTTAAATGTTAGAATGTCACTTATACAATATAAGTGACTTATATCGTGTGACTCCCGACCACTCGGCTTCTCTTTCCCATGCAATATGCAGACACATGTGAAAATTATCAATGCCCACTGAGAGAAAAGTATCATAAACAGCGTATTGCTAGACCAGTTCCTCAATAGAGTCGATATGGTCAGAAGAAATCCTGTAACACCGTGGAAAGAATCTGGCCAATCATATTGCTAGATTGGCTGTGTGTAAACCTGGTCCGTACTGGTCGGATACATCCTGGCACTATGTGGAAAGAATCGGGCCAGCTACATTGCTAGAATGGCTGTATACCTGGTCTGTGCTGGTCGCAAGAAATCCTGTTACGAAGACCCAGAACCATTGAACTACTGGACTAGTTCACACTTTATCTAGGCTGGTTATAAAAGACACCCCCTCCTTCTCAACCATATTACTGGGTAAGAACCATACTCCTTGTGTTGCAGACAGATTTCACACAAGAAATAGTATGTAAGGCGCATTTGCCACGCCATTTACGGACCCAGATCCGGAATATTTCCTTATACAGCTCTATGTGACGTTACCTGATCCGGCAAAACATGGATCCGACAAAATATTTCCTTATATAGCTCTATGTGACGTCAATTTTCCAGGGATATAGCTCAAGAATAATCACTCGACTAGGTTTTTTTTGGCAATATTAAATCCATTTAATAATCGTAAAATCCGGCCGGCGGTTAGTGTGGGGGGGGGGGGGCAGGGTTGGCCGATGTAGGGGTGGGAGGCAGGGGTGACACGCTGAGGGATGGCGCTGGGATGTCGGCGCATGGGATGGGTCGAGGAAGTTTGAATCCTCGAGCAGAGACTGGCGTCATAGGAAAACCGTAATAAGTAAAAATGTAAATATGGGGGTTATATGGTCTGTAGAATATATTAGGGGCGTATAAACTATCATCATATAGTTACATGCGGGGCGCGAGCAGGAGTGCGTGTGAGCGGTGTGTTAGGGTATAGTGTTCGTCCTCAGGGTGGAAGAGTGGTTGTGGAGTCGGTGTAAGACGGGTTTTCGTTGTTATGTTAAGGAGACGGCTATATGTTCTGTAGAGGATCGTAGTAGTTTAAACACTG
>JACEFZ010012374.1:0-120000 GCA_014155875.1 Cepaea nemoralis
GCACAATTTATGGCCTGGCATCTCTGGCTGTATCTCGTCAGGTGCTTACAACAGAAAAAGTTCGACTTGTATTTTCTTATATATTTTTTATAACTGTGTTAAATAAAATGTTGCTTGTATAACTTCAAGGAAACCATTCTGTAATCGTACATAATTGCATCTCACCCTTTTATGGTATTGGAATATATATTGTTCACATCCATTCCTTTGGCCACATTCGTCTCCCATATCATTTTAAAGTGTGATATATTTCACACTTTGTTCTTCACCAGCTTTAACTAAACTCTGCTGTGATCTGATCACATCATGGTGAATTCCTCTTTTCTCTGAGGTAATGTACTGGCCACTTGACTTCATCCGGTGTGGGTGCAGACTTTCTCTCTGTTGGTATTTCATTGTTTACAAACCCACCCACCCATATGGACATCTAGCAGATATGGTAGTATCTGCTGCAACATGTCCTGCAACTTACAATAACACAGCAATAACAACCATGGAGAAACATACGCTCTGGCAGATGTCCGAGAGAGAAGCAGATCTTTGCCGATCATTTCACCATCAGCCGTGGATAGTGATGGCAGATCTGGGTCAGGTTTGCTCCAGGGTTCAAAGGTTGACATGTGAGACCTCTCCTGTCCCTGGAGAGTAGAAACAGACCACATGAAGCAACAACCACACCAGCCCAATTCTAGGCATCACTAAAATACATTAAGACATGCAAATGTTCACTGACCAATGAAAGACTGCTCACTCTGAAACATGAATGTTTGAGCTGGTGCCATGTTACCCAAACAAAAACTATTGATCTATTGTTCTGGAAGAGTACAGCTGCTCACCTGGAGGTCTACAACTCTAATTCCCTTCAGAGTAATCTCCTCCCAGGTGAGTAATTGTATTTTTCCCATCCAAAGTTCTGATATTTTGTAACAGATCTCGCACTTATTGTTTCACTGGAGCAAAACCACATGTTTCTCTCATTATTGACTGTTTCACTGATGCCATAACATGTTTCTCTCATTAATGTCCGTTTCACTGGTGCCATAATACTTGTTTCTCTCATTATTGGCTGTTTCAGATGCCAAAACACATGTTTCTATCATTATTGTCTGTTTCACAGGTGCCAAAACACATGTTTCTCTCATTATTAACTGTTTCACAGGTGCCAAAACACGTTTCTCTCATTATTGGCTGTTTCACAGGTGCCATAACACATGTTTCTCTCATTATTGGCTGTTTCACAGGTGCTATAACACATGTTTCTCTCATTACTGACTGTTTCACTGGTGCCAAACACGTTTCTCTCATTATTAACTGTTTCACTGGTGCCAAAACACATGTTTCTCACAGCACATTCACTATTTCACTCGTAACAACACCAGGAGTCTCTGTGGCCAAGTGGTCAAGCCATGTGCCTCGCGCTCCGAAGGTTGTAGGTTCGATTCCTGGCTACGTCTTTCGGTTCACGAATGCATTTTTCTCGAAGACTCCTGGGTGTTACGCTGGAGCTATGGAGTTTGTACTTTGTGCAACGCTTTCGGCCGGCCACCTTGGGGAAAGAGACCGAGTCATATGGGATAAAACCCGGTGCAATGAAGTAAATCTTCCCGACTTAAGACTTTTTTAAAGACTCGTAACATAAAAATCTCTCTCTCATTACTGATTTCTTCTCTCTTAGCTAACAACCTGTTTCCCCTATGATGCACAGATAGTTACTATAATGTTGCGTCTGCCGCTTGTTATGTCAGCCACCCCTCTGATGTCATGACAGCCACATCTCTAATGTCATGTCAGCCACCTCTCTCATGTCATGTCAGCCATCTCTCTGATGTCATATCAGCCACCTCTCTCATGTCATGTCAGCCACCTCTCTGGTGTCATGTCAGCCTCCTCTCAGGTGTCATGTCATGTCAGCCACCTCTCTCATGTCATATCAGCTACCTCTCTGGTGTTATGTCAGCCACCTCTCTGGTGTTGTCAGCCACCTCTCTCATGTCATGTCAGCCATCCCTCTGATGTCATATCAGCCACCTCTCTCATGTCATGTCAGCCATCCCTCTGATGTCATATCAGCCACCTCTCCCATGTCATATCAGCCACCTCTCTGTCATGTCAGCCATCCCTCTGATGTCATATCAGCCACCTCTCTCATGTCATGTCAGCCATCCCTCTGATGTCATATCAGCCATCCCTCTGATGTCATATCAGCCACCTCTCTGGTGTTATGTCAGCCACCTCTCTGGTTCATGTCAGCCATCCCTCTGGTGTCATGTCAGCCACCTCTCTGGTGTCATGTCAGCCATCCCTCTGATGTCATATCAGCCACCTCTCTCATGTCATGTCAGCCACCTCTCTCATGTCAGCCATCCCTCTGATGTCATATCAGCCACCTCTCTCATGTCATATCAGCCACCTCTCTCATGTCATGTCAGCCATCCCTCTAATGTCATATCAGCCATCCCTCTGATGTCATATCAGCTACCTCTCTGGTGTTATGTCAGCCACCTCTCTCATGTCATGTCAGCCATCCCTCTGATGTCATATCAGCCATCCCTCTGATGTCATATCAGCCACCTCTCTGGTGTCATGTCAGCCATCCCTCTGATGTCATATCAGCCACCTCTCTCATGTCATGTCAGCCATCCCTCTGATGTCATATCAGCCATCCCTCTGATGTCATGTCAGCTACCTCTCTGGTGTTATGTCAGCCACCTCTCTCATGTCATGTCAGCCATCCCTCTGATGTCATATCAGCCATCCCTCTGATGTCATATCAGCCACCTCTCTGGTGTCATGTCAGCCATCCCTCTGATGTCATATCAGCCACCTCTCTCATGTTGTGTCAGCCATCCCTCTGATGTCATATCAGCCATCCCTCTGATGTCATATCAGCTACCTCTCTGGTGTTATGTCAGCCACCTCTCTGGTGTTGTCAGCCACCTCTCTCATGTCATGTCAGCCATCCCTCTGATGTCATATCAGCCACCTCTCTCATGTCATGTCAGCCATCCTCTGATGTCATATCAGCCACCTCTCTCATGTCATGTCAGCCATCCCTCTGATGTCATATCAGCCACCTCTCTCATGTCCATGTCAGCCATCCCTCTGATGTCATATCAGTCATCCCTCTGATGTCATATCAGCTACCTCTCTGGTGTTATGTCAGCCACCTCTCTGGTGTTGTCAGCCACCTCTCTCATGTCATGTCAGCCATCCCTCTGATGTCATATCAGCCACCTCTCTCATGTCATGTCAGCCATCCTCTGATGTCATATCAGCCACCTCTCCCATGTCATATCAGCCACCTCTCTGTCATGTCAGCCATCCCTCTGATGTCATATCAGCCACCTCTCTGGTGTCATGTCAGCCATCCCTCTGATGTCATATCAGCCACCTCTCTCATGTCATGTCAGCCATCCCTCTGATGTCATATCAGCCATCCCTTTGATGTCATATCAGCCACCTCTCTGGTGTCATGTCAGCCATCCCTCTGATGTCATATCAGCCACCTCTCTGGTGTCATGTCAGCTACCTCTCTGGTGTTATGTCAGCCACCTCTCTGGTGTTGTCAGCCACCTCTCTGGTGTTGTCAGCCACCTCTCTCATGTCATGTCAGCCACCTCTCAGGTGTCATGTCAGCCACCTCTCTCATGTCATGTCAGCCACCTCTCTCATGTCATGTCAGCCACCTCTCTCATGTCATGTCAGCCACCTCTCTCATGTCATGTCAGCCACCTCTCCCATGTCATGTCAGCCACCTCTATCATGTCATGTCAGCCATCCCTCTGATGTCATATCAGCCACCTCTCTCATGTCATGTCAGCCATCCCTCTGATGTCATATCAGCCATCCCTCTGATGTCATATCAGCTACCTCTCTGGTGTTATGTCAGCCACCTCTCTGGTGTCATGTCAGCCATCCCTCTGATGTCATATCAGCCACCTCTCTGGTGTCATGTCAGCCATCCCTCTGATGTCATATCAGCCACCTCTCTCATGTCATGTCAGCCATCCCTCTGATGTCATATCAGCCATCCCTCTGATGTCATATCAGCCACCTCTCTGGTGTCATGTCAGCCATCCCTCTGATGTCATATCAGCCACCTCTATCATGTCATGTCAGCCACCTCTCAGGTGTCATGTCAGCTACCTCTCTGTGTCATGTCAGCCACCTCTCAGGTGTCATGTCAGCCACCTCTCTCATGTCATGTCAGCCACCTCTCTCATGTCATGTCAGCCACCTCTCCATGTCATGTCAGCCACCTCTATCATGTCATGTCAGCCATCCCTCTGATGTCATGTCAGCCACCTCTCTGATGTCATGTCAGCCACCTCTCTCATGTCATGTCAGCCACCTCTCTCATGTCATATAAGCCACCTCTCTCATGTCATGTCAGCCACCCCTCTGATGTCATGTCAGCCACCTCTCTGATGTCATGTCAGCCACCTCTCTCATGTCATGTCAGCCATCTCTCTGATGTCATATCAGCCACCTCTCTCATGTCATGTCATCCACCTCTCTGGTGTCATGTCAGCCTCCTCTCAGGTGTCATGTCATATCAGCCACCTCTCTCATGTCATGTCAGCCATCCCTCTGATGTCATATCAGCCACCTCTCTCATGTCATGTCAGCTACCTCTCTCATGTCATGTCAGCCATCCCTCTGATGTCATATCAGCCATCCCTCTGATGTCATATCAGCCACCTCTCTGGTGTCATGTCAGCCATCCCTCTGATGTCATATCAGCCACCTCTCTGGTGTCATGTCAGCCATCCCTCTGATGTCATATCAGCCACCTCTCTCATGTCATGTCAGCCATCCCTCTGATGTCATATCAGCCATCCCTCTGATGTCATATCAGCCACCTCTCTGGTGTCATGTCAGCCATCCCTCTGATGTCATATCAGCCACCTCTCTCATGTCATGTCAGCCATCTCTCTGATGTCATATCAGCCACCTCTCTCATGTCATGTCAGCCACCTCTCTGGTGTCATGTCAGCCTCCTCTCAGGTGTCATGTCATATCAGCCACCTCTCTCATGTCATATCAGCTACCTCTCTGGTGTTATGTCAGCCACCTCTCTGGTGTTGTCAGCCACCTCTCTCATGTCATGTCAGCCATCCCTCTGATGTCATATCAGCCACCTCTCTCATGTCATGTCAGCCATCCCTCTGATGTCATAATCAGCCACCTCTCCCATGTCATATCAGCCACCTCTCTGTCATGTCAGCCATCCCCTCTGATGTCATATCAGCCACCTCTCTCATGTCATGTCAGCCATCCCTCTGATGTCATATCAGCCATCCCTCTGATGTCATATCAGCCACCTCTCTGGTGTTATGTCAGCCACCTCTCTGGTTCATGTCAGCCATCCCTCTGGTGTCATGTCAGCCACCTCTCTGGTGTCATGTCAGCCATCCCTCTGATGTCATATCAGCCACCTCTCTCATGTCATGTCAGCCACCTCTCTCATGTCAGCCATCCCTCTGATGTCATATCAGCCACCTCTCTCATGTCATATCAGCCACCTCTCTCATGTCATGTCAGCCATCCCTCTAATGTCATATCAGCCATCCCTCTGATGTCATATCAGCTACCTCTCTGGTGTTATGTCAGCCACCTCTCTCATGTCATGTCAGCCATCCCTCTGATGTCATATCAGCCATCCCTCTGATGTCATATCAGCCACCTCTCTGGTGTCATGTCAGCCATCCCTCTGATGTCATATCAGCCACCTCTCTCATGTCATGTCAGCCATCCCTCTGATGTCATATCAGCCATCCCTCTGATGTCATGTCAGCTACCTCTCGGGTGTTATGTCAGCCACCTCTCTCATGTCATGTCAGCCATCCCTCTGATGTCATATCAGCCATCCCTCTGATGTCATATCAGCCACCTCTCTGGTGTCATGTCAGCCATCCCTCTGATGTCATATCAGCCACCTCTCTCATGTTGTGTCAGCCATCCCTCTGATGTCATATCAGCCATCCCTCTGATGTCATATCAGCTACCTCTCTGGTGTTATGTCAGCCACCTCTCTGGTGTTGTCAGCCACCTCTCTCATGTCATGTCAGCCATCCCTCTGATGTCATATCAGCCACCTCTCTCATGTCATGTCAGCCATCCCTCTGATGTCATATCAGCCACCTCTCTCATGTCATGTCAGCCATCCCTCTGATGTCATATCAGCCACCTCTCTCATGTCATGTCAGCCATCCCTCTGATGTCATATCAGTCATCCCTCTGATGTCATATCAGCTACCTCTCTGGTGTTATGTCAGCCACCTCTCTGGTGTTGTCAGCCACCTCTCTCATGTCATGTCAGCCATCCCTCTGATGTCATATCAGCCACCTCTCTCATGTCATGTCAGCCATCCCTCTGATGTCATATCAGCCACCTCTCCCATGTCATATCAGCCACCTCTCTGTCATGTCAGCCATCCCTCTGATGTCATATCAGCCACCTCTCTGGTGTCATGTCAGCCATCCCTCTGATGTCATATCAGCCACCTCTCTCATGTCATGTCAGCCATCCCTCTGATGTCATATCAGCCATCCCTCTGATGTCATATCAGCCACCTCTCTGGTGTCATGTCAGCCATCCCTCTGATGTCATATCAGCCACCTCTCTGGTGTCATGTCAGCTACCTCTCTGGTGTTATGTCAGCCACCTCTCTGGTGTTGTCAGCCACCTCTCTGGTGTTGTCAGCCACCTCTCTCATGTCATGTCAGCCACCTCTCAGGTGTCATGTCAGCCACCTCTCTCATGTCATGTCAGCCACCTCTCTCATGTCATGTCAGCCACCTCTCTCATGTCATGTCAGCCACCTCTCTCATGTCATGTCAGCCACCTCTCCCATGTCATGTCAGCCACCTCTATCATGTCATGTCAGCCATCCTCTGATGTCATATCAGCCACCTCTCTCATGTCATGTCAGCCATCCCTCTGATGTCATATCAGCCATCCCTCTGATGTCATATCAGCTACCTCTCTGGTGTTATGTCAGCCACCTCTCTGGTGTCATGTCAGCCATCCCTCTGATGTCATATCAGCCACCTCTCTGGTGTCATGTCAGCCATCCCTCTGATGTCATATCAGCCACCTCTCTCATGTCATGTCAGCCATCCCTCTGATGTCATATCAGCCATCCCTCTGATGTCATATCAGCCACCTCTCTGGTGTCATGTCAGCCATCCCTCTGATGTCATATCAGCCACCTCTATCATGTCATGTCAGCCACCTCTCAGGTGTCATGTCAGCTACCTCTCTGGTGTCATGTCAGCCACCTCTCAGGTGTCATGTCAGCCACCTCTCTCATGTCATGTCAGCCACCTCTCTCATGTCATGTCAGCCACCTCTCCCATGTCATGTCAGCCACCTCTATCATGTCATGTCAGCCATCCCTCTGATGTCATGTCAGCCACCTCTCTGATGTCATGTCAGCCACCTCTCTCATGTCATGTCAGCCACCTCTCTCATGTCATATAAGCCACCTCTCTCATGTCATGTCAGCCACCCCTCTGATGTCATGTCAGCCACCTCTCTGATGTCATGTCAGCCACCTCTCTGATGTCATGTCAGCCATCCCTCTGATGTCATATCAGCCACCTCTATCATGTCATGTCAGCCACCTCTCTCATGTCATGTCAGCCATCCCTCTGATGTCATATCAGCCACCTCTATCATGTCATGTCAGCCATCCCTCTGATGTCATATCAGCCACCTCTCTCATGTCATGTCAGCTACCTCTCTGGTGTCATGTCAGCCACCTCTCAGGTGTCATGTCAGCCACCTCTCTCATGTCATGTCAGCCATCCCTCTGATGTCATATCAGCCACCTCTCTCATGTCATGTCAGCCACCTCTCTCATGTCATGACAGCCACCTCTCTCATGTCATGTCAGCCACCTCTCTCATGTCATGTCAGCCACCTCTCTCATGTCATGTCAGCCATCCCTCTGATGTCATATCAGCCACCTCTCTGGTGTCATGTCAGCCATCCCTCTGATGTCATATCAGCCACCTCTCTCATGTCATGTCAGCCACCTCTCTCATGTCATGTCAGCCATCCCTCTGATGTCATATCAGCCACCTCTCTGGTGTCATGTCAGCCATCCCTCTGATGTCATATCAGCCACCTCTCTCATGTCATGTCAGCCATCCCTCTGATGTCATATCAGCCATCCCTCTGATGTCATATCAGCCACCTCTCTGGTGTCATGTCAGCCATCCCTCTGATGTCATATCAGCCACCTCTCTCATGTCATGTCAGCCATCCCTCTGATGTCATATCAGCCATCCCTCTGATGTCATGTCAGCTACCTCTCTGGTGTTATGTCAGCCACCTCTCTCATGTCATGTCAGCCATCCCTCTGATGCCATATCAGCCATCTCTCTGATGTCATATCAGCCACCTCTCTGGTGTCATGTCAGCCATCCCTCTGATGTCATATCAGCCACCTCTCTCATGTCATGTCAGCCATCCCTCTGATGTCATATCAGCCATCCCTCTGATGTCATATCAGCTACCTCTCTGGTGTTATGTCAGCCACCTCTCTGGTGTCATGTCAGCCATCCCTCTGATGTCATATCAGCCACCTCTCTGGTGTCATGTCAGCCATCCCTCTGATGTCATATCAGCCACCTCTCTCATGTCATGTCAGCCATCCCTCTGATGTCATATCAGCCATCCCTCTGATGTCATATCAGCCACCTCTCTGGTGTCATGTCAGCCATCCCTCTGATGTCATATCAGCCACCTCTATCATGTCATGTCAGCTACCTCTCTGGTGTTATGTCAGCCACCTCTCTGGTGTTGTCAGCCACCTCTCTGGTGTTGTCAGCCACCTCTCCCATGTCATGTCAGCCACCTCTCTGGTGTTGTCAGCCACCTCTCTGGTGTTGTCAGCCACCTCTCTGGTGTTGTCAGCCACCTCTCTGGTGTTGTCAGCCACCTCTCCCATGTCATGTCAGCCACCTCTATCATGTCATGTCAGCCATCCCTCTGATGTCATGTCAGCCACCTCTCTGATGTCATGTCAGCCACCTCTCTCATGTCATGTCAGCCACCTCTCTCATGTCATATCAGCTACCTCTCTGGTGTCATGTCAGCTACCTCTCTGGTGTCATGTCAGCCACCTCTCAGGTGTCATGTCAGCCACCTCTCTCATGTCATGTCAGCCACCTCTCTCATGTCATGTCAGCCACCTCTCCCATGTCATGTCAGCCACCTCTCCCATGTCATGTCAGCCACCTCTCTGGTGTCATGTCAGCCACCTCTCTGGTGTCATGTCAGCCACCTCTCAGGTGTCATGTCAGCCATCCCTCTGATGTCATGTCAGCCACCTCTCTGATGTCATGTCAGCCACCTCTCTCATGTCATGTCAGCCACTTCTCTCATGTCATATCAGCTACCTCTCTGGTGTCATGTCAGCTACCTCTCTGGTGTCATGTCAGCCACCTCTCAGGTGTCATGTCAGCCACCTCTCTCATGTCATGTCAGCCACCTCTCTCATGTCATGTCAGCCACCTCTCCCATGTCATGTCAACCACCTCTATCATGTCATGTCAGCCATCCCTCTGATGTCATGTCAGCCACCTCTCTGATGTCATGTCAGCCACCTCTCTCATGTCATGTCAGCCACCTCTCTCATGTCATATCAGCCACCTCTCTCATGTCATGTCAGCCATCCCTCTGATGTCATGTCAGCCACCTCTCTGATGTCATGTCAGCCACCTCTCTGATGTCATGTCAGCCACCTCTCTGATGTCATGTCAGCCATCCCTCTGTCATATCAGCCACCTCTATCATGTCATGTCAGCCATCCCTCTGATGTCATATCAGCCACCTCTATCATGTCATGTCAGCCACCTCTCTCATGTCATGTCAGCCATCCCTCTGATGTCATATCAGCCACCTCTCTCATGTCATGTCAGCCACCTCTCTCATGTCATGTCAGCCACCTCTCTCATGTCATGTCAGCTACCTCTCTGGTGTCATGTCAGCCACCTCTCTCATGTCATGTCAGCCATCCCTCTGATGTCATATCAGCCACCTCTCTGTCATGTCAGCTACCTCTCTGGTGTCATGTCAGCCACCTCTCTGGTGTCATGTCAGCCACCTCTCTCATGTCATGTCAGCCATCCCTCTGATGTCATATCAGCCACCTCTCTCATGTCATGTCAGCCACCCCTCTGATGTCATGTCAGCCACCCCTCTGATGTCATGTCAGCCATCCCTCTGATGTCATATCAGCCACCTCTCTCATGTCATGTCAGCCACCTCTCTCATGTCATGTCAGCCATCCCTCTGATGTCATATCAGCCACCTCTCTCATGTCATGTCAGCCACCTCTCTCATGTCATGTCAGCCATCCCTCTGATGTCATATCAGCCACCTCTCTCATGTCATGTCAGCCACCTCTCTCATGTCAGCCATCCCTCTGATGTCATATCAGCCACCTCTCTCATGTCATGTCAGCCACCTCTCTCATGTCATGTCAGTCATCCCTCTGATGTCATATCAGCCACCTCTCTCATGTCATATCAGCCACCTCTCTCATGTCAGCCATCCCTCTGATGTCATATCAGCCACCTCTCTCATGTCATGTCAGCCATCCCTCTGATGTCATATCAGCCACCTCTCTCATGTCAGTCATCCCTCTGATGTCATATCAGCCACCACTCTTATGTCATGTCAGCCACCTCTCTCATGTCAGCCATCCCTCTGATGTCATATCAGCCACCTCTCTCATGTCATGTCAGCTACCTCTCTGGTGTCATGTCAGCCACCTCTCAGGTGTCATGTCAGCCACCTCTCAGGTGTCATGTCAGCCTCCTCTCAGGTGTCATGTCAGCCACCTCTCTCATGTCATGGCAGTAAGCAATCCCCCAACCATCTATGTCTACCCCTGTGCTCCCTGCCATGCTCTATGTTACAATTAATTCTAAGCCGTCACTAATCTGCATTAAGACACGTAGATGCTCACTTACCAATGAAAAACTGGTGACGCCCTGAAACATGGATGTCTGGGTGGGTGCCACGGTGACTACCGGGGGTGAAGTAAACGAGCTCGTCGCTGTGTGAGACGGCAGCAGCAGACTAGCTTGGCTCCTCTTTGGTGTGTTTGACCGAGAATTATGATTGGTTGGTGAGGTCAGGCTATTCTCGTTGACATCGTCTGAAATGTAACAAAAGTTAAATAATCATAAACATATCTGTAAACAACAGACACAGCAGAAACAATAACAGACTTATTTCCTCGCTTCAAATGGAGATGACAAAGTCAATGATCATTATCAACCCCAGTTGTTCTGACTCACATAATTATAATAGAGAATCACAACCTGCCAATACGTGTTCACCTCCCCAGACTGGTGGCTAGCTGACCCCATCTCATGCCGCACATCAGAGTTGTTATTCATTACGGCCACCAAGACCAGTTTTATACAAAATTCTCCACAATTGTTGTTTGCCTGCGGATTCCAGAGAAGGAACTTTCTAGTTATTAACAGGTTTTCTCATTGTGTGTCTTCTCCAGTGCCAGTGTCTTTTCCTCAACTCTTGGCTCACTGGTATATGTTTAGTTCTCTCCGTGTGTGTCTTGTCCCGTTCTCTCCATGTGTGTCTTGTCCCGCTCTGTGTGTGTGTGTGTCTTGTCCAGTGCCAGTCTTTTCCTCAACTCTTGACTCACTGTATGTGTTTAGTTCTCTACATGAGCTCCACTCATCATTTATTCCTTCTTGTCTATGGTGGGCAATAATTAATGGTGGATTGTAGTTAATTAGTAGCTGCTTTAGTTGTTCCCCCATTTTTCTGATCCATGCAACAGCACTGCTTCAATGTTATGACTTAGCATGTTGTCTACATAGTGTGTGCCCTGGGCCTTTCAAAATCATGCACACAGAGATGTTGAACGTGGTTATTTCCCCATACTGACATTTGCTGAGACTAACACCCTGTGGTTATGGTTCACTTGTACCGTGTGGAGTCTCCCACACATTGTACAGGTGGCAATGGAGTTGATAGCCATGAGCATGTTATGGAAGAATGGCGTATATCTCCAGACATGGCTGGAGTATGCTGAGCCAAGTCAGAAGCTACTAGGTTGTATCCATGACCTGGGGAGGACTTCATACTTCATCCCAGCAACCACCATCACCAAATTCCTTGGCAACTGGCATGGGTGATCATGCTTCACCACAGCACCTGTTCTCTAGCTGTGAGAATCAACTCATGAGCTGATGAGATGCCCGTGCCATGATGAGATGCCCGTGCCATGATGAGATGCCCGTGCCATGATGAGACTCAATCTTCCCTAGCTGCCTTTCCCTACCGCTGTTTTCCCACAATCTTGCCAGTGGTGACAGTGTTCCAGTGATCTCCTCACATTATGACCACAAACTGTTTGCTGGTTGTCGTCTCCTAATGTCTGTCATACATTTCTGTTGTGACTTGGCCTCTTCCAAAACATTCTGATTACTCATGTTAACTCTGTGATGCTCTTACAGTAAAAGCACAGCTTTATGGTTTACTCATTGGTTAGCCCACATACTTCATGGATCAGCAAACTTTTAATAGGGATCAATACAATGGTGGCCTTCCCTGGCTTTCTGGCAACTTGTGTATGGTTTAACATACATGGCCAAATGGTATCACTCTGAAACATCTGGTGTGCTGATGCCGAGCTAGTGGGTTCAATCCCTACACCGGACAGTTGGACCAAAATCTTGACTTCTCATCCTTGATTTGTGGGTGTTAATTACAAGTACCTCAGGAGTTGGAGTGGGTTCACCTGATGGCAGGGAACACTGATAATAGGGAAAGCTAATCCATACCCAAAATTCAGTCCAGTGCACTAGTAGTAGCAGCATGCGTATAGACTACGCTTGAGTTCAAAGTAGATGAACACACACAAACACAACACGGCTCTACCATGGCAAGAGTCCCGCATCATCATCATGTGCCATGCCGGTCAGCAAGGGTCCCGCATCATCATCATGTGCCATGCCGGTCAGCAAGGGTCCCGCATCATCATCATGTGCCATGCCGGTCAGCAAGGGTCCCGCATCATCATCATGTGCCATGCCAGTCAGCAAGGGTCCCGCATCATCATCATGTGCCATGCCGGTCAGCATGGGTCCCGCATCATCATCATGTGCCATGCCGGTCAGCATGGGCGGTCATGTTTTGCCATCTCTTTTCTCGTTGCAAATGACATCTTTATATTGGTCAGTATGTTTTTCATCTTGCAAAAGCCTGCCTTCTCCATGGCAATTCTTGTTCTAATCTCTTCAAGGCATTTCCCATCAGATGTTATGACTGTTCCGAGATAATTGTACCGATTCACTTAAGAATATTCCCATTTACTTGCATATCACATTGTGGTATTTCCTTCTTCTTAGTGACAACCAGAATCTGTGTTTTTTTACAATTTAATTCTAACCCCAGTTGTTCATTGTGTGCAACAACCACATCTACTAATTGTTGCAGATCCTGCGCATTGTCTGCAATCAATACTGTGTCATCTGCATATCTAATGTTATTGATGTTTCTTCCTCCAATGACGATTCTTCCTCTTCTTCTGCGTTCATCCTGACTATTTTTTCGGACGTGATTGCATTGTGCCTGTTTACAGCAGAGGTGTGTTCTTGCGCCGTTAGGCCGACACATCCGACTTCTGCGGCAATGACGATTCCATTTATATCTTCTACATTTCTGAACATATTTGACTGTATAAGGAAAAAAGATTTGGAGACATTACACATCCCTGTCTCACACCTCTCTTAATAGGCTGATATTGACCTACTTCATTATCAATCTTTATGGCAGCTTGTTGTTTCCAATATATGTTTTTTACGAGTCTAAGGTCTTTCCCATCAATCTGTAGATCTGCAAGCATCTCTATCGTGTTGACATGTCTTACTTTACCGAAAGCCTTTGTGTCGCCAATAAAGCAGAGATGTAGATCTTTGTTTACTTCTGTGGAACGTTAAATTAATGTTCTCAGTATATACACAGCATTTAATGTACCCTTGCCTTCTACAAACCCAGATTATTCTCCTATTTTGGGTTGTATTTTCTTCCTAACTCTTTGCATGATAATTCTTAGCAAAATCTTTGTGATGTGGCTCATTATACTAATTGTTCGATATTGATCCCATTCCAAGGTTCCTGATTTCTTCAGGATTGCAATAAATATAGAATTACATAATTCCCGGGAAGGTTAACCCGGTCAACAAATGCCCGCAGAAGTCGGATGTGTCGGCCTAACGGCGCAAGAACGCAGCTCTGCTGTAAACAGGCACAACGCAATCACGTCCGGGAAAAAAACTCCGGATAAACGCAGAAGAAGAAGAAGAATTACATAATTCAGGAGGTATATCTCCAGTATCATATATTGTGTTCAGCAGTCTGTTGACTTGATCTATTCCATATTCTTCTAAGGCAATGATCATTTCTGTTGAGATGTTGTCTGGACCCGGGATCTTGCCAGATTTCACATGGTTAAGAGCATTCTAAACTTCTATCTTCAGAATTGATGGTTCCTCATATATAAATGTACCAAAGACTGGAATATAGAAGACATCAATGCTCACCACAAGGCTCTTTGATTTGATGCGCTAGGTTGCGCAAGGCTGCAGCAAAACCTGCCGTGCGTGACGTGTTCAGAGATAAATTATGACTGCCGGAGGTCAGGCCGTTACTAGGTGACATGCGGTTCTGTGGAAGTACTAGAGCAGACTTCAGCGCAGGTTTCCCCAGATTTGCAGCTGGACTCACCAGACTGAACACAGGTTTGGTGCTGGGCGCCGAACCTGGGCAGAAGAAAACACAATAATTAGCTGACCGAACCATCAATGTCGGGTGTCAGTTATGTCAAACAAGTCAGTTTTCATTTCTAGCAAGTATTTCCTTATTTGTCACTCTCAAACATCTTGTATCTCATAACCCCATCTGCTGGTCATCAGGGTGCCATAATGGATGCATCAGAGGTCAAGGTATTCCACTGCTCCCTGTTTCCAGGAATATGTGTTGCAGTGCTGTAGCCTGTATATTTATTCAGATCATCAGTCCAGGGTTTTGGGTAAATGCCTCTCTGCTGGGTGCTGTCAACTTACCCTTAAGAGCAGTTTTCATCAAGGAATCATGACGAGTAACCTAGCCAAACCAGGAAATTGCTGATGTTCCAATAGCAGATAAAGACAAGAGTGGTTTCAGAACACCATGGGGATGCCCACTGACAGACAGGACCTATGGATAAGGGTGGTTCCAGGTCGCCACTGGGAGGATGACCTAGAGACAGAAACTTACAAACACCAGATTGCTAAGTAATGAAGAGGACAACCAACAACCAGGACCTTACATAAACCATAATACTAAACAAGGAAGCTACTGACAGACAGGATCACGTATACACTAGTATGCTATGGGGATTTTGACCTACAGACCGGACCTCTCATTTGCCAGATTGCAATAGGGAGACCAATAAACAGAGAGGACCTCAAATATACCAGATTGTTATGGGGAGACCAATCAACAGACTGGACCTCACCCCAGACATACTTGGAGATCCCAGACAATTTGACCTTACCCTTTGACTTTACTCAGACATACTTGAAGATCCCAAACACTTTGACCTTACCCTTTGACTTTATCCAGACATACTTGAATATCCCAGACACTTTGACCTTACCCTTTGACTTTACCCAGACAAACCTGACAATCACAGAAACTCTGGCCTGACCCTTTGACTTTAACCCAACATACTTGAAGATCCCTGACACTTTGACTTTACCCAGACATACTTGAAGATCACAGATACTTTGATCTTACCCTTGACTTTACCCAGCCATCTTGAAGATCCCAGAAACTCTGACCTTACCCTTTGACTTTACCCCAACATACTTGAAGATCCAAGACACTTTGACTTTAACAAAACACTTTGACTTTACCCCAAACACTTTGACCTTACCTCAGACACTCTGACCTTACCCAGACAAACTTGAAGATCCCAGACACTTTGACTTTACCCAAACACACTGACCTTACCCCAGACATACTTGAAGATCCCAGACACTTTGACCTTACCCCAGACACTTTGATCTTACCCCAGACACTTTGATCTTAACCCAGACACTTTGACCTTACCCCAGACACTCTGACTTTATCCAGACACTTTGACCTTACCCCAGACACTTTGACCTTACCCAGACACTTTGACCTTACCCCAGACACTTTGACTTTACCCAGACATACCTGAAGATCACAGACACTGTGACTTTACCCAAACATACTTGAAGATCCCAGACACTTCAACCTTACCCTTTGACCTTACTCCAGACATACTTGAATATCCCAGACACTTCAACCTTACCCTTTGACCTTACTCCAGACATACTTGAATATCCCAGACACTTCAACCTTACCCTTTGACTTTACCCAGACATACTTGAAGATCACAGACACTTTGACCTTACCCCAGACACTTTGACCTTACCCTAGACACTTTGACCTTACCTCAGACACTTTGACTTTACCCCAGACCCTTGGACTTCACACAGACGTACTTGAAGATTGCAGACAAAAGTCAACTTACTATGATTAGAGTCATCGGCTCCATCTGCCACACTTAGATTGCTGTCTTCATTGATGGCAGCAGACGACATTCCGTGGTTCTATAAACACATACAATATCATGTGACTAGATGAATCTAGAAATACACAATATAACATCCACACATTTACTGCATGATTCTAGAAATACATCTAATATAATGTTACGAGAAATGTATTTTACAACAGTAGAAATACACACAATATAACAAATACCCATTTACTGCATGATTATATAAATACATGAAAAAGAACATTTACACATTTATTGCACAATTCTAGAAACAGAGAAAATATAACATAAGTACACATTTATGTAAAATTATCTATCCACTTAGTTAAGAATTTCTCCCTCTGTGAAATGGAAATTCATTAATTCATTCAGTAGCATGTCCTTTGCAGAACCTCGCTCCCATAACAACCCTCCGGAAAACCTCTTGATCATAAGCAAGATGTCCCGCATCCGATACACCCATCTGGAGATCATCCGCCACATCCTGCACCCATCTTCTCTTTGGCCTTCCTCTTCCTCTCTTCCCAGGCATATGCCCCTCCATTATTGTTCTCTCCAAACTTTCATGACGTTTCAAGTGACCAAAATATTTCAATTTTCTTTGTTTTATCGTCTTTAATAGCCAACCTTCTTCAATATTCAGCTCTTGAAGTAAGGATGCATTTGTTCTTTTCTTTACCCAAGATATTCTTAGAACTCGTCTATAACATTTATATTCAAATGCATTTATGCGCTGTTCAGGTTGTTTAGTAAGTGTCCAGGTCTCACAGCCGTATGTTGCAATGGGAAAGATGCATGCTTTTAAAAATCTAATTTTTGTAGTTGTCTGTCTGTGTAATGTCTCCAGATCTGTTTTCCCTGTACAGTGAAAGTATTTTCAGAAATATTGAAGATATGGAAGGAATCAACATTGGGGGAACGATGCATCAATAACATTAGATATGCAGATGATACAGTCTTGATTGCAGACAATGAACAGGACCTGCAAAATTTAGTAGATGCGATTGTTACACACAGTGAACAACTAGGGTTAGAATTAAATTGTAAAAAGACACAGATTATGGTCGTCACTAGGAAGGACGAAATACCACAATGTAATATACAAGTAAATGGGAATATTCTTCAACAAGTGAGCAGGTACAATTATCTCGGAACAGTAATAACATCTGATGGGAGATGCCTTGAAGAGATTAGAACAAGAATCGCCATGGCAAAAGTAGCCTTTAGCGAGATGAAAAACATATTGACCAATAAAAAGATGTCAATTGAAACGAGAAAAAGAGTGTTGAGATGCTACATTGAACCTGTACTTTTATATGGATGTGAAGCGTGGACAATGAGCAGTCAGGCTGAAAAACATCTGATGGCTGTAGAGATGTGGTTTCTGAGGAAAATGCAAAGAATACCATGGACAGCCAGAAAGACCAATGAACAAGTCCTTCAAGAAACAAATGAAGATCGTAAATTGATTAGAGAAATTAGACGTAGACAGTCAAAATTTTTTGGGCATGTTATGAGAAGAAATGGATTGGAGAATTTGGTGACAACTGGTAAGATCGAGGGGAACAGACCAAGGGGAAGACCTAGAAGCAAGTACCTGGATGGCTTGGCCTTGTGGCATGGTCGAGATAGAAACGCGGAGCTGATCCACGACTCTGGTGATCGAGTGAGATGGCAGAACATGACCGCCCACGCTTACCGGCATGGCACATGATGGATGGATGGTCTGTCCCACTCCATAATTTATTCAGTTGTTTTAGTCTCTGAAGAGCAATTGATAGTCGTCGTTTAATTTCTTTCATTGTCTCACCGTTGTTGGTAATCAATGACCCAAGATATTCAAAATTTTCCACCACCTCCAATTTTCCCTCATTAACGTATATTTCTTTCTCCATAGTAGTTTTATCTGTATGCATTATCTTTGTTTTTGCTATGATAATAGCAAAAACAATGGAAATTGAAATAGAAAGGAAAATTCTTAACCAAGTGGATAATTTTAAATACCTAGGGTAATTTATAACATCAGACAGAAGGTGCACAACAGAGATTAAGAGCAGAATAGGGCAAGCAAATGCTGCATTTCAGAAAATGAAATGTATCTTATGCAATAAGTCACTATCATTGAATGTAAGAATGAGAGTGCTGAAGTGCTATATAGAACCTGTTTTGCTGTATGGTAGTAAATCTTGGAATGTAAATGAACAAATTAGGAAGGAAGAACTTGGAAGCAACAGAGATGTGGTTCCTAAGACAAATGTTATGAATTCCTTGGACATCCAAAGTAGCTAACACGACTGCCTTAAAGAGGCTAATGAAACTAGAACATTATATACAACAATAAGAAACAGAACATCGTGACAACTGAAAAGATAGAGGGGAAGAGAGGCAGAAGCCGACCAAAAGAAATTATGCTGGATGGATTGAGACGATGGCATGGAGGAATATCAGCAGCAGAGTTGATCCAGAACACCAAAGACTGAGATCTGTGAGAGATATGAACGCCTAAGCCAGCTGACATGGCACTTGATGATGATGACATTTATCAACCGGTGCGGTGACAAAGGGGATAGTGAGGCACGCAGTTTCATTATTCCCCGACACACTGGGTCAAAGGTTCGCAATCAGCTGCCAGCGATGTGAAATCAGACCACTTGGCATTGATTGTTGTGGTTTGAGGCATTGACCATTCAGAAAGCAATGGCAAACTACTGAATGTAAAATTACCTAGTATATGACAAACAGTCAAAACATACAGGAGTTGATTACAAGACAAGGACAAGCAACTAACTAAACACATTTACTGCATGATTACAGAAATACACAAAACATTACAACTAAAGGTTCATTGCACAATTCTAGAAATAGACAACATATCACATCAGCACATGGTTAGTGCACAACACTAGAAATACACAAAATAAAATCAATAATATACTTTTGTTGTCCAAACAAATTCTGAATATGGAATATAGCTACAGAATCATACAAATAAATTACAGGAAAGGCTTAGTTTCCTGCGATCAATGCCAAAATAAAGTTATCTTGACTTGTTCACCCAACATAATTGCTGATAAAAGGTGAGTGGCGTTTGCAGCTGCATTTACTGAATTATACAAACTTGCTGAAATCTTTGAAGCCCGAGTACTAAGCTCTTGTACCATGAGCGCAATATTAATATCATGAGAGAGACCTGAAGTTATCGATGCTAACCCACTCGACAAACTGTATGCACAGCCAAGGGGACTCAACCACAAACAACAATCAGTGGTGACACATATCACACACATGGGCCCGGCCAATCAGACTGACTGCTGCAACAGACAGACCTCCTGGCATGATCTGGGTTATTGCCATGAATGTTCAGTAAATGTCCCTACACTGACACAAGCGAGTGTTGACATTTCCTCTGACTAACAAACAACGCTAGGGAAAAACTGCCATCTAGGGGTACACAAATCCTGGGTGCCAGTTCGCCATGGAGCCCGGAAATGTTTACCTGGCGCCTACATTTGTTCATGGTTTTCTAAGCCTGTATGGGCACCAAAATATGCTGGTTCCTAAGAAAAATAGGCCGATTCCCATAATTATTTTTTATTTTGTCTACCGCTGCTCACATCAATAATTTTATTATAACTTTTTTTTAAATACAATTCAATATCAATTCCACTCTTCTTCTTATAAACAAGGTGTTTGTGAGATGGAGTGTGTAAATCTTTATTTCCACAAAGGGGAATAATAAAATACAGAAGACAGTTCAACAAGACGTGTGAGTGTGTAAATCATTATTTCCACTAAGGGAAGTACAAAATATAAAAGACAGCTGAACAAGGCAAGTGAATATGAAAATCATTATTTCCACAAATGGGAGTAATAAAATACAGAACAACAAGATGTATGAGTGTGTAAATCATTATTTCCACAAATGGGAGTAATAAAATATAGAACAAGGTGTGTGTGTAAATCATTATTTCCACAAAGGGGAGTAATAAAATACAGAAGACAGTTGAACAAGGTGTGTGAGTGTGTAAATCATTTCCACAAAGGGAAAAATAAAATACAGAAGAACAAGGTGTGTGAGTGTGTAAATCATTATTTCCACAAAGGGAAGTAATAAAATACAGTAGACAGTTGAACAATGGAGTTGGTGGGGAAGAATGGAGGGGAAGGGGGGGGGGGGGGGGGGGGGGGGGGGGTTGCGCGTGCATGTGTGGTTGGGGGGGGGGGGGGGGAGAGATAAATCACTATTTCCACAAAGGGAAGTAATAAAATACAGAAGACAGTTGAACAAGGCATGTGAGTGTGTAAATCATTATTTCCACAAAGGGGAGTAATAAAATATAGAAGACAGTTAACTCATGTGAGAACTAATATTATAGTTTTGTCAGCTATTAACATACAGTTGGATCAACTAACTTTACAGTTGTGTCAGCTATTAACATTACAATAATGTCAGTTACTAACATCACATTACAGTGGCGTATGTTACTAATATTACATTACAGTGGGGTCGTTACTAACATCACATTACAGTGGAGTCTTTACTAACATCACATTATAGTGGCGCCAGTTACTAACATCACATTACAGTGGCGCCAGTTACTAACATCACATTACAGTGGCGCCAGTTACTAACATCACATTACAGTGGCGCCAGTTACTAACATCATATTACAGTGGCGCCAGTTACTAACATCACATTACAGCTGTGTCAGCTAATAACATCACATTACAGCTGTGTCAGCTACAAACATCACATTACAGCTGTGTCAGCTACTAACATCACATTACAGCTGTGTCAGCTACTAACATCACATTACAGTGACATCAGTTACTAACATCACATTACAGCTGTGTCAGCTAATAACATCACATTACAGCTGTGTCAGCTAATAACATCACATTACAGTGACATCAGCTAATAACATCACATTACAGCTGTGTCAGCTACTAACATCACATTACAGTGACATCAGTTACTAACATCACATTACAGTTGTGTCAGCTAATAACATCACATTACAGCTGTGTCAGCTAATAACATCACATTACAGCTGTGTCAGCTACTAACATCACAATACAGCTGTGTCAGCTACTAACATCACATTACAGTGGCATCAGTTACTAAAATCACATTACAGCTGTGTCAGCTACTAACATCACATTACAGCTGTGTCAGCTAATAACATCACATTACAGCTGTGTCAGCTACAAACATCACATTACAGTTGTGTCAGCTACTAACATCACATTACAGTGGCATCAGTTACTAACATCACATTACAGCTGTGTCAGCTAATAACATCACATAACAGCTGTGTCAGCTACAAACATCACATTACAGCTGTGTCAGCTACTAACATCACATTACAGCTGTGACAGCTACTAACATCACATTACAGCTGTGTCAGCTAACATCACATTACAGTGGCATCAGTTACTAACATCACATTACAGCTGTGTCAGCTACTAACATCACATTACAGCTGTGTCAGCTACTAATATCACATTACAGCTCTGTCAGCTAATAATATCACATTACAGTTGTGTCAGCTAATAACATCACATTACAGTTGTGTCAGCTGCTAAAATCACTTTACAGTTGTGTCAGCTACTAACATCACATTACAGTTGTGTCAGCTAATAACATCACATTACAGCTGTGTCAGCTAATAACATCACATTACAGTCTGTGTCAGCTACTAACATCACATTACAGCTGTGTCAGCTATTAACATCACATTACAGCTGTGTCAGTTACTAACATCACATTACAGCTGTGTCAGCTAATAACATCACATTACAGTTGTGTCAGCTAATAACATCACATTACAGCTGTGTCAGCTACTAACATCACATTACAGTTGCGTCAGCTACTAACATCACCTTACAGCTGTGTCAGCTACTAACATCACATTACAGCTCGTGCAGCTACTAACAAGACATTACAGCTGTGGTCAGCTAATAATATCACATTACAGCTTGAGTCAGCTACTAACATCACATTACAGTTGTGTCAGCTAATAACAATCACATTACAGCTGTGTCAGCTACTAACATCACATTACAGCTGTGTCAGCTAATAATATCACATTACAGCTGTGTCAGCTAATAATATCACATTACAGCTGTGTCAGCTAATAATATCACATTACAGCTGTGTCAGCTAATAACATCACATTACAGTTGTGTCAGCTAATAACATCACATTACAGCTGTGTCAGCTAATAACATCACATTACAGCTGTGTCAGCTAATAATATCACATTACAGCTGTGTCAGCTAATAACATCACATTACAGCTGTGTCAGCTAATAACATCACATTACAGCTGTGTCAGCTAATAACATCACATTACAGCTGTGTCAGCTAATAACATCACATTACAGCTGTGTCAGCTAATAACATCACATTACAGTTGTGTCAGCTGCTAAAATCACTTTACAGTTGTGTCAGCTACTAACATCACATTACAGTTGTGTCAGCTAATAACATCACATTACAGCTGTGTCAGCTAATAACATCACATTACAGTTGTGTCAGCTACTAACATCACATTACAGCTGTGTCAGCTATTAACCCTTTACAGGTCATAGCGGCCAATTCCGGCCGATGTCATAAAACGATCGTAACGGCCGACTCCGGCCGATACTATTATGCATTGTAAAATCGCGATCTCTCGGCTTTCCGATACTTCCGACCGCTACTTTCACTTTCGCCGACAACTTGACAACGTGGCCGCCATTTGTAAACACGATAGTATGAATTTGAACGGACTTTTACGGACAATTTTTGATAGTTTTCGGGATTTTTACGCTGTTTTTCAAAACGGATGTCGGCGATTCTTCAAGTGATAGCCGAGATTTCGCAAGGTTCAATTTAAATGACATTAAAGGGCACAAAGTTGACTATTAATCGGAGCTAGATATCAGTGCAAAGCATTACTTTGCATTAGCAGTCTGAGTCGGACTTTAAATAAAGTGATTATGATTCTGAAAATGTGTTTGTAAATTGCCGTTTAGATGACGGAAAATCACAAGCAACATGCCGTATTTCGTAAATATTTGTGTTCATTTATGGATTACCGACAACAATCACGTGAGTAACATATTCTGCATGCTTTTCCCTTCATTGTGTTGTTTATTTAACTAAAGTCGGTTGACTAACACCTTATTTGTGATGTTTTTAATAACGCAACCCGAAACTTTACCGAACCTGAAAAAATCTTGCCCGTTCAGGGCTAGAAAACGGACAAGCGTCTGCCCTGTAAAGGGTTAACATCACATTACAGCTGTGTCAGTTACTAACATCACATTACAGCTGTGTCAGCTACTAACATCACATTACAGCTGTGTCAGCTAATAACATCACATTATAGTTGTGTCAGCTAATAACATCACATTACAGCTGTATCAGCTACTAACATCACATTACAGTTGTGTCAGCTACTAACATCACATTACAGCTGTGTCAGCTACTAACATCACATTACAGCTGTGTCAGCTACTAACAAGACATTACAGCTGTGTCAGCTAATAATATCACATTACAGCTGAGTCAGCTACTAACATCACATTACAGCTGTGTCAGCTAATAACATCACATTACAGCTGTGTCAGCTAATAACATCACATTACAGCTGTGTCAGCTACTAACATCACATTACAGCTGTGTCAGCTAATAATATCACATTACAACTGTGTCAGCTAATAATATCACATTACAGCTGTGTCAGCTAATAACATCACATTACAGCTGTGTCAGCTAATAACATCACATTACAGCTGTGTCAGCTACTAACATCACATTACAGTTGTGTCAGCTAGTACCATCACATTACAGCTGTGTCAGCTAATAACATCACATTACAGCTGTGTCAGCTACTAACATCACATTACAGTTGTGTCAGCTAGTACAATCACACTTACAGCTGTGTCAGCTAATAACATCACATTACAGCTGTGTCAGCTACATCACATTACAGCTGTTTCAGCTAATAACATCACATTAACAGCGGTGTCAGCTACATCACTTACAGTGGACATCAGTTACTAACATCACATTACAATGTCATCAGTTACATTAACAATCAAATTACAGTCTCTGCAGCTATCTACATCACATCAGCATGGGTCAGCTACTAAACATCACATTACGCTGTGTCAGCTACTAACATCACTTACAGTCTGTGTCAGCTATAACATCACATTACAGGCTGTTTCAGCCACACTAACATCACATTACAGCATGTGTCAGCTAAGAACATACACTTACAGTTGTGCAGCTAATAAAATCACATTAACATTGTGTCCAGCTATAACATCACATTACAGTTGTGTCAGCTAATAACATCACATTACAGCTTGGTGTCCAGCTAAATAACATCACATACAGTTTGTGTCAGCCTAAATAACCATCACATTACAGTATGTGTCCACTAGATAACATCACATTATGTTGTGTCAGCTAATCACATCACATTACAGATTGTGTCAATGTCAGCTAATAACAATCACATTACAGTTGTGTCAGCTAATAACATCACATTACAGTTGTGTCAAGCTAATAAACATCACTTTACGTTGTGTCAGCTAATAACACACATTACAGTGTTGTTATCACTATAGACATCAACTTACAGCTGTCAGCTAATAAACAATCACATTCAGTTGTGTCAGCTAATAAAATCCCATTACAGCTGGTGTCAGCTACTAACATCACATTACAGGCTGTGTCAGCTACTAATATCCATTACAGCTTGTGTCAGCTACTAACATCACATTACAGCTGTGTCAGCTACTAACATCACATTACAGCTGTGTCAGCTACTAACATCACATAACAGCTGTGTCAGCTACTAACATCACATTACAGCTGTGTCAGCTACCTAAACATCACATTACAGTTGTGTCAGCTAATAACATCACATTACAGCTGTGTCAGCTACTAACATCACATTACAGCTGTGTCAGCTACTAACATCACATTACAGTTGTGTCAGCTAATAACATCACATTACAGCTGTGTCAGCTAATGATATCACATTAGAGCTATGTCAGCTACTAACATCACATTACAGCTGTGTCAGCTAATGATATCACATTACAGCTGTGTCAGCTAATAACATCACATTACAGCTGTGTCAGCTAATGATATTACATTACAGCTGTGTCAGCTAATAACATCACATTACAGCTGTGTCAGCTAATAACATCACATTACAGCTGTGTCAGCTAATAATATCACATTACAGCTGTGTCAGCTAATAACATCACATTACAGCTGTGTCAGCTACTAACATCACATTACAGCTGTGTCAGCTACTAACATCACATTACAGCTGTGTCAGCTAATAACATCACATTACAGCTGTGTCAGCTACTAACATCACATTACAGCTGTGTCAGCTACTAACATCACATTACAGCTGTGTCAGCTACTAACATCACATTACAGCTGTGTCAGCTAATAACATCACATTACAGCTGTGTCAGCTACTAACATCACATTACAGTTGTGTCAGCTACTAACATCACATTACAGTTGTGTCAGCTACTAACATCACATTACAGTTGTGTCAGCTACTAACATCACATTACAGTTGTGTCAGCTACTAACATCACATTACAGTTGTGTCAGCTACTAACATCACATTACAGCTGTGTCAGCTACTAACATCACATTACAGCTGTGTCAGCTACTAACATCACATTACAGTTGTGTCAGCTACTAACATCACATTACAGCTGTGTCAGCTAATAACATCACATTACAGTTGTGTCAGCTAATAACATCACATTACAGTTGTGTCAGCTAATAACATCACATTACAGTTGTGTCAGCTAATAACATCACATTACAGTTGTGTCAGCTAATAACATCACATTACAGTTGTGTCAGCTACTAACATCACATTACAGTTGTGTCAGCTAATAACATCACATTACAGTTGTGTCAGCTAATAACATCACATTACAGTTGTGTCAGCTAATAACATCACATTACAGTTGTGTCAGCTAATAACATCACATTACAGCTGTGTCAGCTAATAACATCACATTACAGCTGTGTCAGCTAATAACATCACATTACAGCTGTGTCAGCTACTAACATCACATTACAGCTGTGTCAGCTACTAACATCACATTACAGCTGTGTCAGCTACTAATATCACATTACAGCTGTGTCAGCTACTAACATCACATTACAGCTGTGTCAGCTAATAACATCACATTACAGCTGTGTCAGCTACTAACATCACATTACAGCTGTGTCAGCTACTAACTGACATGCACAGAAACAGTGAACTAAGACTAGCACTCATAAGACAGACAATGTCAAGCACAGAAAGAGTTGATCAAGATCACTGCTCCTGGGGTGTGACCAGAGAGAGATCATCAATAAGTGTTAGTTGGGGGAAACAGTAGAAGAGATAGACTGTTAGTTATAGTCTATGCCAGTGGTTCTCAACCTTTTTTGGCCCATGCACCCTTTCACCATATGTTCAGAATGGCATCCCCCCCCCCCCTTTCATATTTCCTCCCTATAAACTACCCCCGCCCCTACATAGTATATATAAAAATGGAAGCTAAATTTAATAACATAACACACACTAGAACAAGTCTAGACGTCTACATAAAATATGATTTGTGGGTCTACTTACGTTATAAAATGAATTTAAGAAGGATGAGAAGTACAGAACCGTAATGTATGGAAAGAAAACAATATCAAGAATTTAGTTCTTGTATTAACGCAATCTTGAAATAATCTTAATCCCCCCTGGAAACCTTAAAATCCCCCCCCCCCCCAGGGAGGGGGGAGGGGGAGATCCCCACTAGTTGAGAACCACTGGTCTATGCGCTCAGCGGGTCACGGGAAACGCAGAGGTCACAAGGACCTACTTGATGGGGAACTAGCCGGCCTCGAGTCATTTGGGCAAGGGACAGTTTAGTGATGAAAGACATACAGACTTCAGTCGACAATTCTACACAAGTCATCCACCCTATACAATCAAGAGTTTTCAACATCAAGATTTGAAGTAGATGTCACACAACTAGTTTCACTACAACGTTACATCGAGTCGAGCTACAGTGAGTTTCTACTTAAGACTATTTGTCGAGGACAAGAGTGACTGACAAGTGCCATCGCATAGGTTAGCGACTGTTAGAAGGGGATATTGTGAAACTGATAACATCACACACATTACAGTGACTGTACAAAAGAGATGACCAACTAGCGTACTGTCTGCAGTGTACAGTGTACGAGCACCAGAACATAAGTGTGAGAGTGACTCAGCTGGCTGTTGAGGTTCGACCTTGTGTGTACTCCATCATGGAAATAAAGTTCATGTCAGGCTGCAGCAGTGTGTTCTGCTCATTTCATTGGCTGCATCCTTAGGAAGACATGTGTGAGCGAGCCAGGTGATGAGCCAAGTCACGATTCTTTAAACCTGCCACCTGATACACCTCTAGACACCACAGTAACATCATGGCACTAACATTACAGCTGTGTCAGTGAGCATACATTTTACCATCACATGCATGTTCACATTATATATCTGCTAATACGCTAAACCAAAAATGTGTGCACCAAGGACTAAAAATGTCTGTGTCAGCATAGGCTAATACAGCGCAGGACAAACCCAGTCATGATCTAATACAAGAACCTAAAGTATGAATTAATATTGACTTACGCTGTCGTGAGCATCATTGCTGTTTTCCTCTGTATGATGCTGGACAGTCCAGTTATATTTACGCAGCTCCATGGGCAGTCCAAGTCTCTCAAACTCTGTGAACTGGTGGGACAAACTGTAATGGCAGGATCCACATGCCCCCACACCCTCACCTCCCCACATCACTAGCGCATTTGGCGGAGCTTTGTGCTCTCTCAAGAACAGGAACTTCTGAACCTCCAAGGTGCGCATCTTCTTCCTGGGAACCAACATGCCGCACACGTAGCACACAAACTCATTGAGTGTGTACTTCCGCAACCAGCGGTTTCTGTCTGTCACACCCTTTGGATTCCTCAAAGTCCCTCCACTGATTCAGAAGACTGTAAAAGCAGTAGGAGCAAGATATAACTGTGCCCTCTTCTGCCATCGGTTCAGAACCAGGAGCTGGTGGGTGACTGGCTAAGAATGGAAAGAAAGGAATGGTTTGACACTGTCCTCCGCTACTCTTAGTCTCGTGCCGGACAGGGTAGGAGTAAAGTACTTGAGCCTTGCTAAGAAGGCATTTCTGGCCGCACAAAAAGCATACTTTTTTAGGTCTCTCGCCAGCTTGTTGTAAAGGATGAGGAATGCTGAGGATTGTCGATGATGAATGCGATTTAGCTTCCAAGGCATGATGCCGGCTGCTGGACTCTAGTGTTCGTGGTCTGATGACTCCCTGCTGAAGCTGCAACAGATGAGTAACTTGTGGAACAATGAAGGCAAGCCCTGAGCTGGGGTTTTAGCAAACGTTGCAC
Source organism: Cepaea nemoralis (assembly GCA_014155875.1). Classification (NCBI taxonomy): domain Eukaryota; kingdom Metazoa; phylum Mollusca; class Gastropoda; order Stylommatophora; family Helicidae; genus Cepaea; species Cepaea nemoralis. The sequence continues at coordinate 29,088 of JACEFZ010012374.1, forward strand.
TCTTGCTGATTTCAATAGCTAGAGGCTGAGTGACAGATTTTGCAACACCTTCCATTTTTAACATGCCTGGATCACACTTAATGTCAGAGTCAGCGAAAGATTTGAGACTTAATGACGTCACACTAGATGCTGATGATGAAGGAGGTAATAATGAGTACCTGCGTTGCAGGAATGGTACTTTCTCAGCCTCGTAGCGTTGCCACTGATCTTGTAAGTTACTATAGCAACTAACACAAACTAAGACAGAGCCATCTGGGTTCAACTGGCCGAGCTCCATGGGGCCTCCGCAACTCTCTGATGAAAGGGAAATACATATGATCTCCCCTGCCGCTGGCAGGTGCTGTATACAGGGAACATACTTTTGAGGAGGCCCAAGGACCTGCTGCACAAATAGCACACTTCTCCAGAAGCACTCAGAGCATCAGGAGCCAGCCCTAAAGCTATGCTGGAATCATTGCTGAAGAACTGTGCATTGACCTTGAAGATCCTGGCACTATTTGGTGTTCCGTGGTGCTCATAAGTCAGCCACTGGTGACACAGGGAAGAGAAACACCGATCACACACCTGACAGATGCCCTGGCCGTTCAGCTGGGCTGCTCCTTTGGGAGGTGTTAGCTTCACAAGAAATGGAAAGTATGGTTTGCCAGCTCCATGAGGCATACTGGATATACACTTCGCAGCAACGCCTTCATTTTCATCACCACAAATGTAGCAGATGAAAGAAAAGTCATCCAACTGAGGCCTCATCTTGGTGGTTTCTCGCAGACACTTATCCCCTGCTTGGGTTAGTCTGTTTGAAATCTGTGCCAGGTCAGACTTAACTGGTACAGACAAATCTAAGACACGATCGCCGTCATCCACAGCCTGTGACTTCCTGCCCATGTGAACATCAGTGTCTGCACCTGTTCCACTTCCATCCCTGGAGTCAGGAGAGCCGGGGGCGCAGCTGTCCCCACATGAAGGCTGGTACTGTAGCCCCATCACTTGAGCCATGTACTCTCCTTGTAGCTTCATCTCTGCTCCGGTAAACTGGCCATCGTCCAGCCGTTTTAACCAGTACAAACGCTTAATTGCCGGAGTATTAGTCCGTTCGTAAGTTTCCCACTGTTGAGTGAGAAAGGCATAACAGACTCTGCAGCTATCAACAATGCCATCTGGACCGGGAATACGGCTTCCTTTGGGTGGATCATGATGCTCAAGGAATGGGAAAAAGGCACATCCTTCGTATGGCCGACTGCGTAGCTGATATTCCCCTCCTAAACTCCCACATACAAAACATACAATTCTGCTTGGCATTGTTGATGGATTAATCTACATTGCCTGTCAGTTCAATCTACTAGTGAATGAAGACTACAAATACGACCACTTCCCAATTCTCAGTGAATCTGAAAACAAAAATGTAAAACAATATTAATGTCATTACACAGTTAAACATTTGCAGAGGTCACTGTTGCCTTCAAATCTCTCTGCTGCCAATGCAACCATAAAAGACATGCCTGCAGCACTACTTTGTAAAACAGGGAAATTAATTTGTTCGCTTGACATTTTTCTATAACTGCAATGCTGTCTCTTGTATGAATGCAACTGTCTTGTCTAGTTCACTCAGTGGTCCACAGAGTTTATCTTCCATTGTTTCTCTAGGCTAAAAGGTTTGGCTAGATGTGTCATATTGTGGGCAGTCTTGTGTATGTAACCTCATGCCTGGGGTGCACATAGCTGACTTGCCAATCAGGGAAATGAATGAAAACACATGACTTGGGGTTAAATGAATGAAAACACATGACTTGGGGTTAAATGAATGAAAACACATGACTTGGGGTTAAATGAATGAAAACACATGACTTGGGGTTAAATGAATGAAAACACATGACTTGGGGTTAAATGAATGAAAACACATGACTTGGGGTTAAATGCAGCAACAGTAACCCCCCACCCTGTGACCGATCAGTGAAGCAAAGAATGGCGAGACTGTAACCCACCATGCATGTGGATCAGAAGTGATCAAGGAGATCGGTGTGAGAGTTCCCACCTCATCCCAGAGAACACATAGCAACAAAAGCCAGCCAGTCATGGACAAGTCTAAGGCAGGGCTGGGTGTGAGTGGGTTGAGGATCTCAGTTCCATCTGGATGACAGGCCAGAGAAATCAGTCTAGCTTTATCTTATAACACACACAGTCTGTCCCAGAGAAATCAGTCTGGCTTTATCTATAACACACACAGGTCTGTCCCAGAGAAATCAGTCTAGCTTGATCTATAACACACACAGGTCTGTCCCAGAGAAATCAGTCTAGCTTGATCTATAACACACACACATCTGTCCCAGAGAAATCAGTCTAGCTTTATCTATAACACACACAGGTCTGTCCCAGAGAAATCAGTCTAGCTTTATCTATAACACACACAGGTCTGTCCCAGAGAAATCAGTCTAGCTTTATCTATAACACACACAGGTCTGTCCCAGAGAAATCAGTCTAGCTTTATCTATAACACACACAGGTCTGTCCCAGAGAAATCAGTCTAGCTTTATCTATAACACACACAGGTATGTCCCAGAGAAATCAGTCTGGCTTTATCTATAACACACACAGGTATGTCCCAGAGAAATCAGTCTAGCTTTATCTATAACACACACAGGTCTGTCCCAGAGAAATCAGTCTAGCTTTATCTATAACACACACAGGTCTGTCCAGAGAAATCAGTCTAGCTTTATCTATAACACACACAGAGGTCTGTCCCAGAGAAATCAGTCTAGCTTTATCTATAACACACACAGGTCTGTCCCAGAGAAATCAGTCTAGCTTTATCTATAACACACACAGGTATGTCCCAGAGAAATCAGTCTAGCTTTATCTATAACACACACAGGTCTGTCCCAGAGAAATCAGTCTGGCTTTATCTATAACACACACAGGTCTGTCCCAGAGAAATCAGTCTAGCTTTATCTATAACACACACAGGTCTGTCCCAGAGAAATCAGTCTAGCTTTATCTATAACACACACAGGTCTGTCCCAGAGAAATCAATCTAGCTTTATCTATAACACACACAGGTCTGTCCCAGAGAAATCAGTCTAGCTTTATCTATAACACACACAGGTTTGTCCCAGAACAGACACCGGCTTCCAGGTCTCAACATCCTTCCACAGACATCATAGGAGATATCGACAGACATCATGTGAGACTTTGAAAGACATCACAAGAAACTTTGACAGACATCACAAAAGACTTTGACAGACATCATGTGTAGACTTCAACAGACATTATGTGAGACAGCGAGTGAGTTAACTGGAAACAACAGCTTCAGACTGTCAAACATACAAATGTAAAGTACATGTACAGTGTACAATACGGGTGTCTGCTGTGCACAATTTGTACATGTTACAGCTATGTCCAAATTGTTCCATGTCACAATTTGTACATGTTAGAGCTGTGTCCAGATTGTTCCATGGCACAATTTGTACATGTTAGAGCTGTGTCCAGATTGTTCCATGGCATAATCTATACATGTTACAGCTATGTCCAGATTGTTCCATGGCATAATCTGTACATGTCAGAGCTGTGTCCAGATTGTTCCATGGCACAATTTGTACATGTTACAGCTGTGTCCAGATTGTTCCATGGTATCATTTGTACATGTTACAACTGTGTCCAGATTGTTCCATGGCATAATTTGTACATGTTACAGATGTGTCCAGATTGTTCCATGTCACGTACTGCCTGTAGGGTGTGAAGTGTTAGGCCTCCACATATTTCCGCCCACGGATTCATGAGTTGAGATGGCCAGTTCCCTTCCTCGCTGTATTTCCTGACCAGAAAGTTCCCAGAACATTCTAACAAATATCCAGTAACCTCTTATAAGGCTGAGCCAGTCTTGGAGCTGTTAAAAACAGAATACTGCAACTGCTGGGGACTGACACCACACCTGCCCAACCACTATCTAGACATGCCAGCATACTAACCATGTCACAAACAGAATACTGCAACTGCTGGGGACTGACACCACACCTGCCAACCACAATCTAGACAAGCCAGCATACTAACCATGTCACAAACAGAATACTGCAACTGCTGGGGACTGACACCACACCTGCCCAACCACTATCTAGACAAGCCAGCATACTAACCATGTCACAAACAGAATACTGCAACTGCTGGGGACTGACACCACACCTGCCCGAACCACAATCTAGACAAGCCAGCATACTAACCATGTCACAAACAGAATACTGCAACTGCTGGGGACTGACACCACACCTGCCCAACCACTATCTAGACAAGCCAGCATACTAACCATGTCACAAACAGAATACTGCAACTGCTGGGGACTGACACCACACCTGCCCAACCACTATCTAGGCAAGCCAGCATACTAACCATGTCACAAACAGAATACTGCAACTGCTGGGGACTGACACCACACCTGCCCAACCACTATCTAGGCAAGCCAGCATACTCACCGTGTCACAAACAGAATACTGCAACTGCTGGGGACTGACACCACACCTGCCCAACCACTATCTAGACAAGCCAGCATACTAAACCATGTCACAAACAGAATACTGCAACTGCTGGGGACTGACACCACACCTGCCCAACCACTATCTAGGCAAGCCAGCATACTAACCATGTCACAAACAGAATACTGCAACTGCTGGGGACTGACACCACACCTGCCCAACCACTATCTAGACAAGCCAGCATACTAACCATGTCACAAACAGAATGCTGCAACTGCTGGGGACTGACACCACACCTGCCCAACCACTATCTAGACAAGCCAGCATACTAACCATGTCACAAACAGAATGCTGCAACTGCTGGGGACTGACACCACACCTGCCGAACCACTATCTAGGCAAGCCAGCATACTAACCATGTCACAAACAGAATACTGCAACTGCTGGGGACTGACACCAAACCTGCCGAACCACTATCTAGGCAAGCCAGCATACTCACCGTGTCACAAACAGAATACTGCAACTGCTGGGGACTGACACCACACCTGCCGAACCACTATCTAGGCAAGCCAGCATACTCACCGTGTCACAAACAGAATACTGCAACTGCTGGGGACTGACACCACACCTGCCCAACCACTATCTAGACAAGCCAGCATACTCACCGTGTCACAAACAGAATACTGCAACTGCTGGGGACTGACACCACACCTGCCCAACCACTATCTAGACAAGCCACCATACTAACCATGTCACAAACAGAATACTGCAACTGCTGGGGACTGACACCACACCTGCCCAACCACTATCTAGACAAGCCAGCATACTCACCGTGTCACAAACAGAATACTGCAACTGCTGGGGACTGACACCACACCTGCCGAACCACAATCTAGACAAGCCAGCACATTCACCGTGTCACTATGGTTACTAAGGCTATGCACCATACATATACTTCTGGTGATAAAACTGTAACAGGAAACTGCAACTATAGAGAATAACTCATAGACAAGTCATAATCTGGAAGCTTGCGATCACAACCTAGTTTCAACTTGTGTCATAATTCAAATGTTTCTCAGTTTCTGTCGTTTTTATCTTCATGACATTCTATAAATCTATACAACTATCTGTGGCAACTCTCAAGTATTTAGTGCGCAAGTATGGTCGTATGAGTAGTGACCATGAAAACACCATGAGAAGAACAAATAAATAACCTGAAAACAAACAAAATAACAAAGCTTCCCTTCACTTTGACAGTCACCGAGACTCCTGTCATTATCATGCCAAACATTACTGTTACAATTAATCACATTCATTACATCCATTATCTGAGAACATAAGCAGCTTATCAATTCATTTCTGCATCGCTTCGAAGATCAAACCATATTATATATACTCTTGATACTACTGTCTGTTCCGACACAGTTCTGTACTGGAGTACTCCACAAACGATCACTTTGTTTAAATAAAATCAATGAAGGGATTCCCTCCTCACTTAGAGACAAACATCACAGCATGGCTGACAATACATACATTTAAAAGGTTCCACAAAGTTAAAGAGAAGATTTAAAAGTTGACGGCCTTATAAAGGACAAAGCTGTGGGAGAAATCCGTGGCCACTGGCTGAATACATGTAGTTGAAGCTGTGTTGTAGCCAGCCTGTGGCTTTCCGCCATCTTGTGATTCGTTTGCTCAAGGGAACCAATCAACATCAGTCCCAGAATGCTTGGTGGCTGTCGTGCAAGTCACGGAACGTATAGAAACATGGAAAATGGGGGATGTTGGTGTCTTGATGGCTGTCGTGCAAGTCACGGAACGTATAGAAACATGGAAAATGGGGGATGTTGGTGTCTTGATGGCTGTCGTGCAAGTCACGGAACGTATAGAAACATGGAAAATGGGGGACATTGGTGTCTTGATGGCTGTCGTGCAAGTCACGGAACGTATAGAAACATGGAAAATGGGGGACATTGGTGTCTTGATGGCTGTCGTGCAAGTCACGGAACGTATAGAAACATTGAAAATGGGGGATGTTGGTGTCTTGGTGGCTGTCGTGCAAGTCACGGAACGTATAGAAACATTGAAAATGGGGGATGTTGGTGTCTTGATGGCTGTCGTGCAAGTCACGGAACGTATAGAAACATTGAAAATGGGGGATGTTGGTGTCTTGGTGGCTGTCGTGCAAGTCACGGAACGTATAGAAACATTTAAAATGGGGGATGTTGGTGTCTTAATGGCTGTCGTGCAAGTCACGGAACGTATAGAAACATGGAAAATGGGGGACATTGGTGTCTTGATGGCTGTCGTGCAAGTCACGGAACGTATAGAAACATGGAAAATGGGGGACATTGGTGTCTTGATGGCTGTCGTGCAAGTCACGGAACGTATAGAAACATGGAAAATGGGGGACATTGGTGTCTTTATGGCTGTCGTGCAAGTCACGGAACGTATAGAAACATTGAAAATGGGGGATGTTGGTGTCTTGGTGGCTGTCGTGCAAGTCACGGAACGTATAGAAACATTGAAAATGGGGGATGTTGGTGTCTTGATGGCTGTCGTGCAAGTCACGGAACGTATAGAAACATTGAAAATGGGGGATGTTGGTGTCTTGGTGGCTGTCGTGCAAGTCACGGAACGTATAGAAACATGGAAAATGGGGGACATTGGTGGCTGTTGTGCAAGTCACGGAACGTATAGAAACATGGAAAATGGGGGACATTGGTGTCTTGGTGGCTGTCGTGCAAATCACGGAACGTATAGAAACATTGAAAATGGGGGATGTTGGTGTCTTGGTGGCTGTCGTGCAAGTCACGGAACGTATAGAAACATGGAAAATGGGGGACATTGGTTGCTGTTGTGCAAGTCACGGAACGTATAGGAACATGGAAAATGGGGGACATTGGTGTCTTGGTGGCTGTCGTGCAAATCACGGAACGTATAGAAACATAGAAAATGGGGGATGTTGGTGTCTTGATGGCTGTCGTGCAAGTCACGGAACGTATAGAAACATTGAAAATGGGGGATGTTGGTGTCTTGATGGCTGTCGTGCAAGTCACGGAACGTATAGAAACATTGAAAATGGGGGATGTTGGTGTCTTGATGGCTGTCGTGCAAGTCACGGAACGTATAGAAACATTTAAAATGGGGGATGTTGGTGTCTTGGTGGCTGTCGTGCAAGTCACGGAACGTATAGAAACATGGAAAATGGGAGACATTGGTGTCTTGGTGGCTGTCGTGCAAGTCACGGAACGTATAGAAACATGGAAAATGGGGGACATTGGTGTCTTGATGGCTGTCGTGCAAGTCACGGAACGTATAGAAACATTGAAAATGGGGGATGTTGGTGTCTTGATGGCTGTCGTGCAAGTCACGGAACGTATAGAAACATTGAAAATGGGGGGACATTGGTGTCTTGGTGGCTGTCGTGCAAGTCACGGAACGTATAGAAACATTTGGGAAAAAGGGGGACATTGGTGTCTTGGGGCTGTCGTGCAAGTCACGGAACGTATAGAAACATGGAAAATGGGGGATGTTGGTGTCTTGATGGCTGTCGTGCAAATCACGGAACGTATAGAAACATAGAAAATGGGGGATGTTGGTGTCTTGATGGCTGTCGTGCAAATCACGGAACGTATAGAAACATAGAAAATGGGGGATGTTGGTGTCTTGATGGCTGTCGTGCAAGTCACGGAACGTATAGAAACATTTAAAATTGGGGATGTTGGTGTCTTGATGGCTGTCGTGCAAGTCACGGAACGTATAGAAACATTGAAAATGGGGGATGTTGGTGTCTTGATGGCTGTCGTCTAAGTCACAGAACGTATAGAAACATGGAAAATGGGGGATGTTGGTGTCTTGATGGCTGTCGTGCAAATCACGGAACGTATAGAAACATAGAAAATGGGGGATGTTGGTGTCTTGATGGCTGTCGTGGAAGTCACGGAACGTATAGAAACATTGAAAATGGGGGATGTTGGTGTCTTGATGGCTGTCGTGCAAGTCACGGAACGTATAGAAACATTGAAAATGGGGGATGTTGGTGTCTTGATGGCTGTCGTGCAAGTCACGGAACGTATAGAAACATTTAAAATGGGGGATGTTGGTGTCTTGGTGGCTGTCGTGCAAGTCACGGAACGTATAGAAACATGGAAAATGGGGGACATTGGTGTCTTGGTGGCTGTCGTGCAAGTCACGGAACGTATAGAAACATGGAAAATGGGGGACATTGGTGTCTTGGTGGCTGTCGTGCAAGTCACGGAACGTATAGAAACATGGAAAATGGGGGATGTTGGTGTCTTGATGGCTGTCGTGCAAATCACGGAACGTATAGAAACATAGAAAATGGGGGATGTTGGTGTCTTGATGGCTGTCGTGCAAATCACGGAACGTATAGAAACATAGAAAATGGGGGATGTTGGTGTCTTGATGGCTGTCGTGCAAGTCACGGAACGTATAGAAACATTGAAAATGGGGGATGTTGGTGTCTTGATGGCTGTCGTGCAAGTCACGGAACGTATAGAAACATTGAAAATGGGGGATGTTGGTGTCTTGATGGCTGTCGTGCAAATCACGGAACGTATAGAAACATTGAAAATGGGGGATGTTGGTGTCTTGATGGCTGTCGCGCAAGTCACGGAACGTGTAGAAACATGGAAAATGGGGGATGTTGGTGTCTTGATGGCTGTCGTGGAAGTCACGGAACGTATAGAAACATGGAAAATGGGGGATGTTGGTGTCTTAATGGCTGTCGTGCAAATCACGAAACGTATAGAAACATGAAAAATGGGGGATGTTGGTGTCTTGATGGCTGTCGTGCAAGTCACGGAACGTGTAGAAACATGGAAAATGGGGGACATTGGTGTCTTGATGGCTGTCGTGCAAGTCACGCAACGTACAAAAACACGTCTAATGGGGGACGTTGGTGTCTTGGTGGCTGTCGTGCAAGTCACGGAACGTACAGAAACCCGGAAAAGGGGGAGGGGAGGACGTTGGTGTCTTGATGGCTGTCGTGCAAGTCACGGAACGTACAGAAACATGGCTAATGGGGGACGTTGGTTTCTTGATGGCTGTCGAGCAAGTCACGGAACGTACAGAAACATAGCTAATCGGGGACGTTGGTGTCTTGATGGCTGTCGTGCAAGTCACGCAACGTACAAAAACACGGCTAATGGGGGACGTTGGTGTCTTGATGGCTGTCGTGCAAGTCACGGAACGTACAGAAACACGGAAAAGGGGGAGGGGGGCGTTGGTGTCTTGATGTCTGTCGTGCAAGTCACGCAACGTACAAAAACAAGGCTAATGAGGGGCGTTGGTGTCTTGATGGCTGTCGTGCAAGTCACGGAACGTACAGAAACAGGGATAATGAGGGACGTTGGTGTCTTATGACTGTAGTGCAAGTCACGCAACGTACAAAAACATGGCTAACTGGGGGACGTTGGTGTCTTGATGGCTGTCGAGCAAATCACGGAACGTACAGAAACATAGCTAATCGGGGACGTTGGTGTCTTGGTGGCTTTCGTACAAGTCACGGAACGTACAGACACATAGCTAATGGGATACGTTGGTGTCTTGATGGCTGTCGTGTACGTCACGGAACGTGTAGAAACATGGCTAATGGGGGACGTTGGTGTCTTGATGGCTGTCGTGTACGTCACGGAACGTGTAGAAACATGGCTAATGGGGGACGTTGGTGTCTTGATGGGTGTCGTACAAGTCACGGAACGTACAGAAACAAGGCTAATGGGGGACGTTGGTGTCTTGATGGCTGTCGTGTACGTCACTGAACGTATAGAAACATGGCTAATGGGGGACGCTGGCTCTTGAATATGAGAACTGAGCGCTTATGGGAATGCCCCGAATGCAGTGATGTCGGTTCTTGACTCAACTCGATCACCGCCTTGGCAAGCAAGCTCACCAGCGACTGTTGTTTGTCCATCAAGAATGATGATGACCATTCATTTCATCCAGTGGGATTGAAGGTGTGGAGCCGTGGGTTCTAAGATGGCTGATAAGGCCTATTTTGGCTCGAAATGTTCTTTGACAATGTGGGCAAAGAATGCTTGACGTCTCTGGAGGAGGATTTCCTGCAGTGGTTTTTCTGTCCTGCCTTTTCTTCACAGCTCTTGCAGTCCTGGTTGCCTCACATATGACTGCACCTTTGCGCAATGATGCACGCCACGAATTTCGGTCTCTGGCTGCAGCCTCCCAGGTGTCATGATGAATTCCAAAAGCATTCAGTGAAATTTTCAGAGTGTCTTTAAAACGTTTCCTCTGGCCACCTTGGGAGCGTTTACCACAACGCAGTTCGCTGTAGAAAATTCGTTTAGGGAGCCTGTGATCTGGCATGCGAGTCAAGTGACCAGCCCAGCGAATCTGATTCTTCATCAGTAGAGTGTGGATACTGGGCATGGATGCTCTTTCTAGGACTTCAGTGTCTGGAATCTTGTCTTGCCATTTAATCTTCAGTAGCTTCCTTAGGCAGACTGTGTGGAAGTGGTTTAATTTCCTAGCGTGTCGCTGATAAACAGTCCAGGTTTCACAAGCATATAGCAGTGTGGATAATACAACTGCTTTGTAGACTTTTAGCTTTGTTTGCAGGCTTATTCCAGTTCTGTCCCATACATTCTTGTACAGTCTGCCAAAGGCTGCACTGGCCTTGGAGATTCTTGCATTCACTTCGTCATCGATTGTGGCAGCTTGTGACACAGTGCTGCCAAGATAGGTGAATTTGTCCACAACACTTAGTCTATGATCATTCACTTTGATATTCGGCACAGTGTGATTATTCCCTGGAGCTGGCTGGTACATAACTACAGTCTTCTCCAAGTTGATATTGAGCCCAAAGTTGGCACAGGCATGTGAGAAAGCTGAAACATTATGTTGCATGTCCGCCTCTGAGTTGGCGTATAGAGCGCAATCATCAGCAAACAGGAGCTCTCTGACGGTGCCGCTGTCAATTTTGGTTTTAGCTTTCAGCCTTCTGAGATTGAATAACTTTCCATCCATACGGTAGTTGATGTCTATTCCAATGTCGTCGTTCTCGAAGGCATTCATCAACATGGCTGAAAACATGAGGCTGAACAGTGTTGGTGCCAGGACACATCCTTGCTTCACTCCATTGGTTACAGGAAAGGGTTCAGACAGTTCACCATTTTCCTGTACTCTTGCCTGCATGCCGTCATGAAATAGCCGCACTATTTGGACAAACTTTCGTGGACAGCCATATTTTGCCATAATCTTCCACAGTCCTTCTCTGCTGACTGTATCAAAAGCCTTGGTAAGGTCAATGAAAGTGGAGAACATTTCGCAGTTCTGTTCCTGACATTTCTCTTGCAGCTGCTTTGCAGCGAAAATCATGTCAACAGTTCCACGTTCTTTTCTGAAGCCACATTGACTCTCAGGAAGAAGACCTTGATCGAGATGGGCTGTGAGGCGATTGAGAAGAATTCTGGCGAGTATCTTCCCTGCAATTGAAAGCAAGGAGATGCCTCGGTGGTTGTCACAGGATTGGCGGTTTCCTTTACGTTTGTAAAGGTGGACTATTGACGCGTCCTTAAAATCTTGTGGCATGGTCTCGTTCATCCATATGTTTGTGAAGACTTGGTGAAGCTGCTCTGTTAGGACCGGCCCACCTGCCTTGTATATCTCTGCTGGGATGGAGTCAGGACCAGGTGCCTTGCCGCTGGAGAGTTGCTGGATGGCTTTGTTTATTTCCACTATGGTTGGCAGGTGATCAAGTGTCTCATTGGTGGGAACTTGAGGAAGGCAGTTGATGGTTTCATCATCGAAGAAGGAAGTTGCATTTAAGATTTTGCTGAAATGCTCTGCCCAGCGTTGGAGGAATTCTTTCTTATCGGTGACCAATGTTCCCCCTTCTGCACTGAGGAGGGGAACTATGCCTGGTGGTGAAGGACCATAGACCGCTTTCAGTGAGTCGTAGAAGTTTTTCATATCATGTCTGTCAGCAAAGCCCTAAATTTCATCAGCTTTGCTGCTCAGCCAGGAGTCCCGCATGTGCCGAAGTTTCTGCTGCACTACTCTCTGAATGTTCTTGAAAGCATCTTTTTTTTATGTTGACTTTGGGTCATTCAAATGTGCCTTGAGGAGAAGATGTTTCTCTGCCAGCAATTGGTTGATGTCTTCGGAATTTTCATCAAACCAGTCTTTATGCTTTCGGGGGGCTGGACCCAGGATTTCCATAGCAGTGTTGTAAATTGTGTCCTTTAGGGCTCTCCATTCTGTTTCTGTATCCTGTTTAGCTTCAGCATTGGGCTTGAGGCGGTCTTCCAGCATATTTTCAAACGACTGCTGCATTTTCTTGCTGTTTAGGTGGGTGACATTTAGCTTTGTTTGCATTTTCGCCCCTTGAGAACGCCGTGGTGGCCTGATGTGGATGTTCATTTTCGAGACAATGAGACGATGGTCTGTCCAACATTCGGCACCACACATGGATTTTGTCACTCGAACGTCTTGTCTGTCACTCCTCCTGACGATGACATAGTCAATGAGGTGCCAGTGTTTCGAGCGAGGGTGCATCCACGATGTCCTATTTCTCATGGGGAGACGGAAAATTGTGTTCGTAATCACGAGATCATGTTCGGCACATGTCTGAAGGAGGCGGAGTCCATTGCTGTTACAATTTCCGACTCCATGCTTTCCAATAATGCCACTCCAAGAGGTGGTGTCCGTGCCTACTCTGGCATTGAAATCCCCAAGGAGTATAAGTTTGTCTCCTTTGAGAACAGATGTTAATACATTGTGCAGGTCCTCATAGAACTTGTTCTTGACATCATCTTCGTTGGTCATAGTTGGTGCGTAGACACTCACAATGGTTGCGTGCTTCCTTCCATCCAGCAGAGGCAACTTCATGGTCATGAGCCTGTCGTTTATAGCCTTTGGAAATCCAGCTAATTTGCCGACCAGGGCCGACTTAATGGCAAATCCCACACCGGATTGGCGTCTTTCCTCGCTTTTCCTTCCACTCCAGAAAAATGTGTAGCCGGTACCAATTTCACATATTTGGCCTTCTTCTGCAAGTCGTGTCTCGCTCAAGGCTGCAATGTCGATGTTGTACCTGCCCAGCTCTCTCCCAATCAGTGCTGTTCGTCTCTCTGGACCCGACGCGCCGTCTCTGTCAAGTAGGGTACCAGCGACTACGCCATTGCCGTATTACAATTTTGCCACGGCAGCGATAAAATAGCCTACTTTTTTACAATTCCCAGTTGGTGAGAGTTATTTATAGAAAGAAATACGTGTGTGGGACGCCTTAAAGTATACCGTTTTAGACCGGCAAATGCTCCCACTAGCCGGGAGAAGGGTGTGAGTAGAGACAGAAAGATAAAGACAACGAGATCATACATTCTGGAATCGTCATTACTGATATCCTCAACATTAGGAAAGTTAGTTAGTTAGTCGACAGATCATCCTCATTGCACATCGAACCATTCAGTCCATGAGTACTCGGATCCGCTCCTCGGCAAATCCTGCAGCGTGTAGCGGCTAACGACATCAGTTCTGTGTTGGTATATCAATCTTCTTTGGCTTCCTGTGTAGTGTTCTTGTTTGGCCACACCTCTTTTAATTTGCTGTTCTCGCAGTCTGACCATGGTTGTAGATTGACAGTCATCACTTGGTTCTCGCAACAGTCTTACTTCTCGTAGAGCATTCAGAATGTGTGCCTGGTCCATGGCGCATCCGCCCTCCACAGCAGCCTTACCTGCGAGCTTGTCAGCCCGCTCATTTCCTTGTACTCCCGCATGCCCTGGCACGAAGATGAAACTAATCTTTGCCAGCCGAGACCGCTCCAGAGGCAGCAACCACTCTCTTGGGATCCAGCCGTTCTCTATCCTCTTGAACATGCCCTAGTGAATGTCTGTGTCTCGAGCCATGTTATTGCCTTACTTACTGCCATGACTTCCATAGTCAGGCTACTTGTGGTCTCAGCAAAAGCACCAGAGTCCTCCACAATTTTCCCTTCGGCCTGAGCCGTAAAGGCCCATGAGCTTCTCACATGTCGGACGACCGACCCATCTGTGTAAATGACAGCATCACCGTCTAATGAGTTCTCAAAAATCAACACTTGTACTTCCGCCTCCACATCAGCCGGATTTTCTTGTCTGCATTTCCTATCTAGGTTGGATGCAAACAGAAAAGGACGTACAGAAATATGTTGGCACTTGTACCCACTCCTCGCCACGTTCTAAATCCTCAAGTGAACACACCTGTTGAAGAATGTCTTCGGCTCGATCCAATCAACGACCTTCCTCTTTTTAACCCGCTGCCCTTCACCTTCCTAATTAAATTTCACTATACAGTGGATGTTGTATGTTTGCGTTAACTCTGAGGTAGGCGCGTGCTCTGCAAATTTTATTCTGTCTTCAATGGTTGGAAAATCAAGAAGGTAGCGATTGTACATCCAAGAATAATGCGCATTAGCTTCGTTCTGTATCCTTTCTATCTGCTTACTGCTGAGTCGGGATCACCATCGCATACTTAAAAACAGACATGACCAGCCCCTCGTATAGAAGATGACGCTGCTCACAGTTTGCTGCCGGCATCACCCGCATCGCAGCCAAAGCCTGCTTGGCCTGTTATCACTGGTCTACGTGCTCATTATAAGCAAGGCTTCGATCAAAACGTATCCCCAGATAATTCATTGCCTGCGTTCTTTCCACAGTCTCTGAACACAGCATTACAGTTGGTGTTGGAGTGTTGACAATATGATGTTTTCAAAAAGAACCATGTCACTGTTTGGGAAAGAGCCGCGGTGGCGCAGTGACTAACATACCTGTCTGCCGGCCCATGGTCACGTGTTTGAATTCCCTTCAAGGCGATGATTATTGTTGTGTCCATAGACCTGGCTCCTCGGTCAGCCTAAAATGGCCAACAAAACTTCCTCGGAAGTAAAGTCGGCATATTAACGAACACCGATTGGTTTAAATATATGAGTCAAGAACCATATACGCAACACGCGCCGCGCCGTTAACATTGGTATTCTTTTTTAAAACAAAATAATACAAGTTAAGTTTGACTATTCCGCACATCCGGTTCGAAAACAGCGGCACTGCCTCGATTCTCCCAATGATGTGAGCGGGGGTCGTTCAGAAAGTAATGGCAAACTCCATCCGTCATGTGCCATGCCGGTAAGCGTGAGCGGTTATGACTCGACATTCACTTGATCACCTGAGTCGTGGATCAGCTCAGTGTTATTGTCTCGACCATGCCACCCAGATATTTACTCCTCTGTCTTTCCCTTATTCTCTTCCCGTCGATCTTGCCAGTTGTCACCAAGTTCTCCAATTTATTTCTACTCATAACATGTACAAACATTTTGACTGCCTACGTCTAATTTCTCTAATCACTTTACGATCTTCATTTGTTTCTTGAAGGACTTTCCCATTGGTTTTTCTGTCTGTCCATGGAATTCTTTACATTCTCTTCAGAAACCACATTTCTGCAGACATCAGATGTTTTTCAGCTTGACTGCTCATTGTCTACGCTTCACATCCATACAAAAGTACAGGCTCTATGAAGAACCTTAACACTCTTTTTCTCGTTTCAATTGATATCTTTTTATTGGTCAGGTTTTTCATCTTCGCTAAAGGCTACTTTCGCCATGGCAATTCTTGTTCTAATCTCTTCAAGGCATCTCCCATCAGATGACAAACTCAATCAATCAAATGCCGTCTCCGCAATGAAGGTTGGCTGCAATGGATCTCCAACACTGTGTCTCTTGCCTTGACTGTACATTCTGATGTTCATTCATCTCTTGATGTTATCCTCCCACTTGTATCGTTGTCTACCTCTTGCCTTCAACCTTGCCTTCCAGTATGGTTTTATAAGAGTATCATGTCTTTTAACGTGACCAAAATATTTCACTTGTCTCCTCATTTCTTTCATCAACTCTCTCTTCATTCCCAGTTTTTGTAGGACCTCTGTATTTGATTGTTTTTGTTTCCATGAAATACGACCTATTCGTCTGTATATTCACATCTCCAGGGCTTCTATGTGACTTTCTAGTGGTGACAAACTACTGAAGTTTAGTCTAGTACAAAGTCAAAAATGTTGGGATTGACTGCGAAGTCCTGCAAAGAACATGTAACTGCTTAACTATAGTGTTTTGTTTTTGTTGTTGCCTCAATATAAAATTCAATATCTCAGTAACCAACTGAGGGAAAATGATGACATTTAGTATATAACCTTATCATTATGTCCACCCAACAAAATATTTTTTGTTCTGGAGATTTTACAGCAGATTTCAAAGTCTGTTTATATGCGGTATATAAATTACGACTTAAGAGATTACGTCCATCATTTTAACAGTATTACAGATTCACCAAGACACGCCCCCGCATTTTTTAAAATTTTCACGTGATTTCCGTTTTGAAACAAACAGCGCTAAGATTCAGAGGTGTCTCCAAATGGGGGTTCTTTCATGAAACGTGATTATATAAATAAACTAGCTGACAAGGCCCGGCTTCTGGCGGGGATCTATCTATCTAGCTACCTATCTATCTCCTGCCGACCTACCTTTCTGTCTGTCTGTCCGCGCTATTAAATACTGAAAAAAGTTACTGGAAAAAATGTGAGGACCATGTGTTGAAAGAGGAAGAGGACTATTGGAGAAAGGATGGATTGAATTTTATGCAACCGAGAGCAATCATCAACCTACTGGAATCGTCCGACGCAGATTAAGGTCTGAGCAGATCACAGACCTTATTCTACGTACACACTTACTGGGATATTTTGCTCCAACTATTCAGACGAATTGCAGGCCCTAAACATTACAGCATCAGCTGAAGAAACAAGAAGGAAATGACAAATAAGGTAAGAAATATAGTCCTACTTTCCTGTTAATTTACAAATTATTTACTACGTGCCTCTGTAAATTCTCTGTCTTTACTAATATTACACATTGCAGACCTCTCGGGATTCTCCGTGGTGAAGTGGTCAAGCCGTCTGACTCGGGCTCCGAAGGTTGTATGTTCGATTCCGGGCCACGTCCATTTCAAGAGTGCATTTTTCTTCGGAGACTCCCGAGGGTCATCGCTGGAGCTACGGAGTTCGTGCTTTGTGCGACGCTTTCCGCGCAGCGGAAAGAAACTAAGCCATATGGGATAAAAACCCGGTGCAATGCAGCCGACCCTGTCGATTGTAAGCTACTTCTTTCATTGCACCCACTCCCATACGAATCCGGATACGCCTTTGTGTGTCATCTAAATTTGCAGGTCCCCCCCCCCCTTTTTTTTTTGCATATCCTTTACAGGACATCGCTGTCAAAAGCAGCATCTCTCAGCTGTCTGTTGATTTCTTGGCAAGATTACGCTCAGTAGTTTGCCATTGCTTTCTGAGCGGCCGGCTCAGTATCCCGCAAGTCACCAGCGGGGGTCGAACCGCTCCCAGTTCTCTCCCGCTACGAGACTCTGCGTGATAAACGGGATTACGGAGAAAGTGTTGTAACCCCTCAGCCAGAGAGACTGGCAGGTCCCCATTACCGTAAACATTACTTTTTTTAAAGCGAGAATCACTAGTTGTTCAGCAAAACATCAAAGGAATGTCGCCGCTTTCAATGATTTAAGTTGTTTTTGGACCTATCAAAGACATATTCCTTGGGTGGGGGTAAATATAAGACGGCTGGAAAAATTTCATAACGATGCAACAGGCAGTTTTCAAAATAACTGATCGTGAATGAAGGCATTCAAATCGGAACATACTATAATAGGAATAGACTTGGCTACATTTTGTTGCAGCACAAAAGTAGTAATCAAAGCAGTGGTTGGCTGAATCTCCGGCACTGGCTGTAGGACTCCTCTCGAGCGAGTCCACCTCAGCGTGGTAAATTGTGTGCTAGCCTGCCAGGACAGGGGTCGAGGTTCAATAACCCACAGAGACATCATCATGTGCCCTGCCAGCTGGCATGGGCTCTCATGCCTCATCACAGATCTGGTTCTCTGATTCAGATCAGAAATTATGACATTTTGGGGAGGTAATGTGGTACCCCCCCTGACTTCCACACCCAAACGGAGTCATTTGACCTCTGTCTGTGACTGCCACGACAAGTGAGTCGTGTGGTGAAAGCTCTCTAGAATCGGGTGTTGAGTGCAGTTGAACAGAGTACGCATCTCTGGAAAGGCTAGTGGGGGGTCTGGATGATACTCAAGGTGTAGAGGAAAAGATAGGTGGACTTACATTGCTACAGGAATAATCAATCAGTGCAGGAACTCTGGTGGTCCCTGAAGAGGCAGATGGCGCATGTGTGGGAATATCCCGAGTGCCATGAGGTTGATTCTCACACTCAATATTGGGCATGAAATGTGGAACCTCAGCAGCTTAGTGACAGAACAGAGAAGACAACTGGCAACAGATGCAGATCCATTCCGGGAGGTCCTGATGAGAGCAATGTTCAGCAAAGATCTGCTACATGACAGTTATGTGTTTGTGTAAGAGATCTCAGGGTTGGCCTCTACTACAAAACAAAGATGTGCGTAAGCGGGACATGATTGATACAGGCTTTGATAATGCACATTAGGAGCAAGTCGCCGCTGAACGTGTTGCATGGAGGAAAAACATCAGAAATGGAATAAAGACAAAGGAGAAAATGATTGCAGATAAGTCACACACCGAGCGTGTGAGACGTAAGATGGCGCATGATGGTGGAAATGACCACGTGTTCACATGCATCCACTGATGGACGGACATTTACAGCACGAATTGGCCTTATCAGTCACATTCGCTACCGCCATGGGTTGTAGTTATTATGCCTTTTTTGAAGCACGATGTAACAAACTATCATCTGTCAAGGCGCCAATGTATGAGTTTGTGTGTGTTGTTTCTGCACAAGACCCCAACCTGTCCTTGTGGAACGCCCCAGTCACACACACAAGAAACTCAACCCAAACAGCCTATATAAAAAGATGATTTGACACAAAGACGTCAACAAAACATACATATGGGAACAAATAATAACCTATTCACTTTCACAGGCTTGAAGCTTTATTTTAAATCACTATCATGTCTTGGTGCATTTTCCAACAGTGGTACTGAAGTCCAGACATTTCTTGTGGTGTGGTATTGATGTCTTGGAGTGTGGTAGTACATTCCTGACATTTCTAGTGGTGTCCTAATACAGTCTTGTGGTGTGGTATTGATGTCTTGGAGTGTGGTAGTACATTCCTGACATTTCTAGTGGTGTTCTACTAGTCTTGTGGTGTGGTATTGATGTCTTGGAGTGTGGTATTACATTCCTGACATTTCTAGTGGTGTCCTACTACAGTCTTGTGGTGTGGTATTGATGTCTTGGAGTGTGGTAGTACATTCCTGACATTTCTAGTGGTGTCCTACTACAGTCTTGTGGTGTGGTATTGATGTCTTGGAGTGTGGTATCTTCTTCTTTTCGTTCATCCGGAGTGTTTTTTTCAGATGTGATTGCGGTGTGTCTGTTATGCGCCCTTGGGCCGAAACCCGTAGGCCAACACATCCGACGACAGCGTGCTTTTTTTGACCAGGTAGCATTCCTGGGAGACTCTCACTTTTGTGGTGCCATCTACAACCCAGCTGGCCAAGTTGGAACGGTCGAAGACAACGGTCATCCCTCAGAGGAAGGCAGGGACAGTCCATAGCATTTTCCGCCATCCAAGGCTGCTTCCATATTTGCAGGGCCGACACATAGCGCCCTGATCCTGGGCTTACCGAGGGAATCGCCACGTCCTGCTTATGGCTGCTTTAAATCCTCACTTCAACATATTGGGCATTCCTTCACCACGGGCCGCTCCCGCACAAACCAGGCCAGTCTGCAGACGGTATCCACTCAGCGAGTTTTCGGTTCGGACATGTGCTTGTCTCTGTGCCCTTCAGAGCTGTTCCAGGTACGAAGGACATTAGGAGAACTGATTATGTGGTTGCTTCGGGATTTGAAATTTAAATATTGAGCACAACCCACTACTGGCAACGCCGATCACATTCTGGTATGAACCTAAGGCCTATCCACGTCAATATGGAAGCACTATACTCGAGTTTCGCCCTCATTTGAGCTCTTCAGTAGTGCATATCCCTGACCGGATCCGGAAACAGTCCCGGATCACGCGTGTGAAGCGGGTGTGTAACCACGCGGCACACACGGACACACCAAATTATCACAACAGAACATCACAACGCTACCCATCGTAGGCTATGCTCAAGATTGCCCAATCGCCGCGACCGACGTCCGTCAATCGATGGGACCCGAACGATCAGGACTTCTCACTGGCAAGGAACACCAGGCCTCCTAAATCCAGTGAGCAATAATCAATTGATTATGTGGTTGTTTCGGGATTTGAAATTTAAATATTGAGCACAACCCACTACTGGCAACGCCGATCAGCATTCTGGTATGAACCTAAGGCCTATCCACGTCAATATGGAAGCACTATACTCGAGTTTCGCCCTCATTTGAGCTCTTCAGTAGTGCATATCCCTGACCGGATCCGGAAACAGTCCCGGATCACGCGTGTGAAGCGGGTGTGTAACCACGCGGCACACACCGGACACACCAAATTATCACAACAGAACATCACAACGCTACCCATCGTAGGCTATGCTCAAGATTGCCCAATCGCCGCGACCGACGTCCGTCAATCGATGGGACCCGAACGATCAGGACCTCTCACTGGCAAGGAACACCAGGCCTCCTAAATCCAGTGAGCAATAATCAATTGATTATGTGGTTGCTTCGGGATTTGAAATTTAAATATTGAGCACAACCCACTACTGGCAACGCCGATCACATTCTGGTATGAACTACCTAGTCAGAGCTGTTCCGAGCAAGAGCGGCATTCGGAAACAAGGTAGATTTTCCTAGCACGAGGGAAGACTAGTTAGAGCTTTTCAGGTCACGAAAGACATTTCACTCGGACGTAGTTGCGTAGTGCCATTTTTATTTTGCCGCCCATAGGCTGACACTTCCGGCTTCAGCGGGCATTTTTAATGAGGTTAGCCTTCCTCAGGTTCGAGATAAGTTAGACTCTTATTTCGACTTCCACACAGCAAGCTTTTCCTTTGCTCTGCCACGTAATGGATTCGCAAGCCAGGCGTTCCATTTCGTGTCATCGAGACAATTTTCCACCTTTGACTACACTCACTCCATGAGTACGGTTAAAGACTTTCATCGGAACGTGCGACCGAGGTGTTTTTCCACCTTTTAGTACTCGCTCACGAGGTAGGCTACATGTGCTGCCGGATCAGCACCTTACCTCCGTACAACAGTGAGCGAGAAACGGCCAGGCCCTCTCATCCGGGGATCCCTCATATCCCCCAGCTGAGAGCCTTCGGACAAGTATCTGAACTGGGCATGTAGCGTGCCCAGTATCTCACCTCCATTTATCGGTGGAGGCGTTTGTGTAAGTATCTGGACCAAGATTGTGGCTTCGTGCGCCGGAGCTTAAATTTTGACTGCTATCCTCAGTCTACCTGCAGAGCAGCAGGTTGTGTCTCTCTTCTGGTCCCTATCCCATATGCTGTCCGATATGTAGTTTTTCATCCATCGGCAAGCACATGGGGTCAGAGGGACACGCAAGCTCCCCCACCAAGGCAAGGTGGAGACACATCGGGGGAGGGAGTGTGGTAGTACATTCCTGGCATTTCTAGTGGTGTCCTACTACAGTCTTGTGGTGTGGTATTGATGTCTTGGAGTGTGGTAGTACATTCCTGACATTTCTAGTGGTGTTCTACTACAGTCTTGTGGTGTGGTATTGATGTCTTGGAGTGTGGTAGTACATTCCTGACATTTCTAGTGGTGTTCTACTACAGTCTTGTGGTGTGGTATTGAAGTCTTGGAGTGTGGTAGTACATTCCTGACATTTCTAGTGGTGTTCTACTAGTTTTGTGGTGTGGTATTGATGTCTTGGAGTGTGGTAGTACATTCCTGACATTTCTAGTGGTGTCCTACTACAGTCTTGTGGTGTGGTATTGAAGTCTTGGAGTGTGGTAGTACATTCCTGACATTTCTAGTGGTGTTCTACTACAGTCTTGTGGTGTGGTATTGATGTCTTGGAGTGTGGTAGTACATTCCTGACATTTCTAGTGGTGTTCTACTATAGTCTTGTGTTGTGGTATTGTGGTGTTGTCAGAAAGTTCAACACCTTTTGTTCATACATTATGGCACATTGGAGAACAGATGAATGGACAACATGGTGCAAGGTTCACATTCTGAGACTGATCGGCACAAGATGGGGGAAGTGGTCAGTAGCACATCACCCACATTTATTTGTCTGCACTTTATCTCCTCAACTAACACACTAAGCCCTCCTATACTCTGTCATCTCTCTATTATTCATCCCCGCCTCCAATTCTCTTCTTCATGTTTTTTGGCTCTCCCTATATTTCTTTTGCTCTGAAAGTTCCAGAGGAAGGAGTATTTACTGATGAGTTTTCTCAATGTTTGTCACATCCAGCATCAGCATACATTCCTCACCTCTTGATTGGTTTGGCTTGCCCCAAGAACTCACCACTGCTGATTCTTCTTCTTCTTCTGCGTTCATCCAGTTTTTTTTTTTCCGGACGTGATTGCGTTGTGCCTGTTTACAGCAGAGCTGCGTTCTTGCGCCGTTAGGCCGACACATCCGACTTCTGCGGGCATTTGTTGACCGGGTTAACCTTCCCTGGGCTGCTGATTCTATCATACATCTGACCCCATTATATTCTGCGCAGGCACCACCAAATAAATCAGTAACTTCAAGCACACAATAAGACAAACTGGGCATATGACACTAGACCTGTATTTTAATACACCAATCAGAACTGAGTGGGTTGTGAGGTCAATATCATGCTAATCGCTTCTACTCCCCACCACATTCCTTGAAACCCATTTTGGACAGGGTCAAACCCAAGAGCCCAGGTCAACCAAAATCTAGGTCTTGTTGCAAATTGTTTGATCCCACTACCACTGGGATGGTAGGCAACGGTCTAGCCACTAAGCTACTGTCGTTCTGAAGGTTACTGAATGTTTTTAACTTAATAGTAACTATTTCAGCCGTTTTCCATGTCTGTTTTATACACACAACTGTACCTATCCGAGTCAAAACCTAGATTCTAGGTCTTGTCCTAGATGTAATTTCCGGTGACTACCACACATTTTCTACTTCTATAAAGGCTACTCTTGCTTTAGTTGTCTTATTCTTCTGCATTCCCCCGGAATGTTTTTTTTAAAAGACAAAATTGCGTTGAGCTTGTTTACTGCAGAGCTGTAATATTTGAACTTTTCGGCAGACACATACAACTTCTTCAGGCATTTGTTGGCTGGGTTACCTTCCCGGGAGTTGTCTTATTTTAATATTTCTTGTCGCCCTTCCAATATTTGTCTATACTGTTGTGTAAATGCGGATGATTCCTCTTGAAGTGAGGTTTCACCAAGGTAGATGGAGGAATCATTTGTTGAATTTATTCTCATTATCTTTGTATTTTCCCACAGGCATGTTTACACCTGTTTATCCATCTGTAACATTTTCTGCTACCCATCTGATGAACCTCGTCATGTAGACAATCTCCATCTCAAGGGGTATTTGAACCCAGGTCACTTAGCCAGCACTTTTCATATTCCAGAAGTGGCTTTCTGTGTCACTGTTTATAATCTAGTCCTCCAGTAACTACTCCCTGTTGTCACACCAGAAAACAACTGGCTATACAGGGCCTGAAAGTCCTCAACTTTGATAAATTGTGCATGCGATGACTGCCGGTCACCTGTGGTTCTGTCAACTGTCCATCCGTCCCACGTGTTGACTGTCCATCTGTCCCACGTGTTGACAAGGCCTGGCCCTGAATGCACGGCAACAGTTTGTGATGATAACAGAGCATGTATGGCTTGAGTTTAATCCACACAGAACTCTCAAAGACAGTTCTGCACCTCAGCAACCTCAGTTCAAGGCAAACTGTACGGAGATCTCATGCACATAAACCAACATTCAAGTTCGTTGTCTGTATCTTAGTCTGAGAAAAAATGCATGACAAAGACCTCGATTGCTGAGGCACAAGCAAACCATCGCAAGTGGATTAAGTGAAGAAGTCCCACAGCTATGACGAGTATGAGAGATGCAAGCTAAAGATCCAGAAACAAGTCGTCTGTACAGTCCATCAATGCGTGAAGACATCATGCTGCTACTGCTGTACTGATGGGTCTCCGCTAACACTCAGCTTCAGGCGGTGCATGTGATCAAGCGCTTTTGTGAGAAACTGTCGAACTGTGTTCATTTCCAATAGTGTTAAATGGTTGAGCTGGCAAGATAGAACACACAGACAAGGTTAGTTTCAGGCATAAATAATGACAATTAATTATTGAAATACATGATCATGATTGTTCTGGGCTACTGGCGCAGTGATGTGTTCCATTTCATGTCATGGCTGGATGGAGTTCTGTTTGCCACTATTCCAGCCCCACCAAATGGGCTTCACACATTCTTCTGGGGAATTTCAACAAGGCCAGCAAGATATGGAGCACTTCACCAACATACTGCCATGACATATAAACCGAGCTACTTGGTGTTTGTTTTCTCGTAAATGTATATAAACTGTTTACAAGTGGGACACTAAAACAGTGGTAAGTTAATCATTTGTGGGACAGAAATAATCACAGCATAGAAACAGTGGCTAGCTGACAATATAAAGAGGAACAATGTAAGAGGAAGACGGTGGTACATGTGGATGGACAACATCAGGAGCTTATATGAGTGCTTCAGGAAGACAGTGGTACATGTGGATGGACAACATCAAGAGCTTATTTGAGTGCTTCAGGAAGACAGTGGTACATGTGGATGGACAACATCAGGAGCTTATATGAGTGCTTCAGGAAGACAGTGGTACATGCGGATGGACAACATCAAGATCTTATTTGAGTGCTTCAGGAAGACAGTGGTACATGTGGATGGACAACATCAAGGGCTTATATGAGTGCTTCAGGAAGACAGTGGTACATGTGGATGGACAACATCAGGAGCTTATTTGAGTGCTTCAGGAAGACAGTGGTACATGTGCATAGACAACATCAAGAGCTTATATGAGTACTTCTTGAAGACACAAGACAATGTGTGGTGGAGACTCATCACAGCCAACTTTCAATGTGGAGATGACACTTGATTGGGAACAGAAACAATTATATCAGGTCACAGAAGTAGATATAATTTGTGAAACTAAAACAGTGCTGAGTTGATAATTTGTAACACAAAAGCAGTCTCAATGTAATAATTTGAAAAACACACATCAAATGATTAATAAAGAAAAGTCATCAAGCAAACATATTTAAGATTATAACCAAAATATCATGACCTAACTTACACTTGAGATTATATTAATAAAGAAAAGTCATCAAGCAAACATATTTAAGATTATAACCAAAATATCATGACCTAACTTACACTTGAGATTATATTAATACAGAAAAGTCATCAAGCAAACATATTTAAGATTATAACCAAAATATCATGACCTAACTTACACTTGAGATTATATTAATAAAGAAAAGTCATCAAGCAAACATATTTAAGATTATAACCAAAATATCATGACCTAACTTACACTTGAGATTATATTAATAAAGAAAAGTCATCAAGCAAACATATTTAAGATTATAACCAAAATATCATGACCTAACTTACACTTGAGATTATATTAATAAACAAAAGTCATCAAGCAAACATATTTAAGATTATAACCAAAATATCATGACCTAACTTACACTTGAGATTATATTAATAAACAAAAGTCATCAAGCAAACATATTTAAGATTATAACAAAAATATCATGATCTAACTTACACTTGAGATTATATTAATAAACAAAAGTCATCAAGCAAACATATTTAAGATTATAACAAAAATATCATGACCTAACTTACACTTGAGATTATATTAATAAACAAAAGTCATCAAGCAAACATATTTAAGATTATAACAAAAATATCATGACCTAACTTACACTTGAGATTATATTCAACATATACTTGAATTAATGGCTTTGTTCAACATGTATATATATCTAAAATCTTGACCTCGTCTCCCAGGTCGACCAAGCCTAAAATGAGCACCATGAAATGTCCTGAGAAGCAACAGAACTGATATGATATTGAATGCATCACTGCCAAGTAGCAGTACAGGAGAAATGACGTAAAGGAGAGTTGGGGAGAAAGACGCGAACCAATTTCTACGAGAAACCAAAGAGGTGACGTAAAAAGGAGAAAACGTCAGAGAGATTGTCAACAACAACAAAGAGTCAGATCTTAGAGCTTGAAAGAGGAGGCAGCACGTTTCAATTCTCAGCAAGAAGAAAACTTATGTACTGGCTGGACACTTATTCTGATGGCTAACAAATATTGGAAAGAAGGACGAGACTATTAACGCATGATGTATATCGGCCTGAAAGCCACGGACAGATGCGACAATATTAGAATGGGACTCAGTAAGTCACAGCAAGCTGACACATAGGCAAATTGGTGAAGGACAGAAGTACCGAGACATGATAGTTATATTTAATATGTTCAACCATTTACGATTCATATTTAATAATGTTTCTCTACCGTCCCGCCTGGTCATAACAGGCACGGTAACAATAAATCGGAATTGATGATTTGGATTGTAAATGTGTAACAAGATTGGACTTAAGCAAATAAATACTGCCTCAGCATTTTGAATACCGGCTTCGAGTCCTTGATCACCTTTTATATTCTACTTCTGGACACTGTTGGATTGGTGCAATCCCTGGACCGTTAAACGTTTTGACGATGTTCGCATTCTTTATTGCAAGTTACCGATGTTCTCATTGTTTATTGCAAATCACCGTCTAGCAATCACTCTACAGAGTGCTGATTGGTCTCAGCAAATATTGAGCCAATGTGCTTAATGCATGAAAATTGGTACTTAACATGTACCCATGGCTACATTAAACGTACGCTGAGCCAGCTTTTCTCAACAAGTACATATACCTATAGCTGCAGCAGATGTACCCTTTATATTTTGCTATTTTGCTGTATCCTGGAACTCCCCCCATATCCACCCAATATTATTCATCTCTGTCTGTAATTTTCTTCTCCATGTGTTTTAGGTCTCCCACTATTTTGTTTGCCTTATGGATTCCAGACAAGAGAGTGTCCAGTTATATTGTTCCAAGGTTTTCTCACTGTGTGCCCTATCTTGTGGGTTCCAGACAAGAGAGTGTCTAGTTATATTGTCCTCAGGTTTTCTCAGTGTGTGTCCTATCTTGTGGATTCTAGACAAGAGAGTGCCTTATGTTGTCCTCAGGATTTCTCTGTGTCCTATCTTGTGGATTCCAGACAAGAGAGTGTCTAGTTATGTTGTCCTCAGGATTTCTCTGTGTCCTATCTTGTGGATTCCAGACAAGAGAATGTCTAGTTATGTTGTCCTCAGGATTTCTCTGTGTCCTATCTTGTGGATTCCAGACAAGAGAGTGTCTAGTTGTATTGTCCTCAGGTTCTCTCAGTGTGTGTCCCTTCCAGCGCCAGCGTCTGTTCTTCATTCCTTAGTTCACTGGGAACTACTTAGTTCTCTCCATGAACTCTACATTGGTGATTCTGTCATACCATTTTATTCCCACTATTCTGAGCAGCCACCAGTTAGTGAATGTTCAGTTTACCTGCAATTCTTTTAGTTGTTCTCTGCCTCTTGCATTATTCAATAACAACAACTGCACAAGCCTACTCACTTTGGCATGGGAAGCTCCACTTTTGATGAAAATGTCAATACTGCTCCTGAGCTTGGCTAGCCTCAGATCCCAGATGTCTTTCATCAAAGTCCTCACTTCATCGGCTCGGGGGATGTCATCAGTTGCACTGCACAACATTTGACAGAAGCAATGTGTTCATTCATATGATCCAAACAACAAAAAATGTGTCAATTAATAAGCCAGTGTGACAAAGAACATAATGTTTCAAATAACATAAATGGTTAAATAACAACAAAAATGTGTCAAATAACAAACAACTTGAAATGTGTGGTTGCAACCTATTGCAACAAAAATAAGAACACGATCATAAAGGAATTGAAGAACTTACTTGAGAGTTAGACCTGTTCATTGTCAACAGTGGCATTTTATTTATTCTATATATGTAAAGAAATAATTAGCGGTCTTCCTGGCAAAGGGATTAAGGACGTTGTTCGTAATTCTGTATTCTCATGTACGAAACATAGCTGAGCGAGATTCGACAGCAAATCGCGTCACACTAATTACTTATGGAGGTATGTGAGCTGGTCGTCCAGAAAGCAATGGCAAACTACTGAATGTAAAACTTGCTACGACATCAACAGCAGCTGAAAAAATGCTGGTGTTGACTGCAATGTCCTGTAAAAGGATATGCTAAAAAAAAAAAAAATTAATTAATTAACTAGCAAAAAAAAAACAATATGGTTTCCCATTGTCTTCACTAGTTTGACTCCAATAGTCTGAATAAAGAGACAGACACTTCAAGGCATCAGGAGGGAGAGGTTATGTGTTATGTCTCTTATCCGCCACTGACCATGTCACTGATGTTTAGCTATTTATAGAGATAGCTGCCCCACCAACTAACTCAGGTCCTCTCAATGAACACCGCCTATGCTAGTCCACAGCCCCTTGTTCAACTAATTCACAACTAATCTCCACATACAGAGCCAACCCCACCCCACCGCCCGTACCAGGTGGCTAAGACACAAAGGCAACTTATCACAAACAGAAAGCGGCAGACATTATTTGACCACATTATGAACAGACTATAAAAACTAGAACATGTTGTGACAACTGGAAAGATCGGTGGAAAGAGATAAAGAAATACTGACAAAATTCTTGATATCATGTGCCAGGGCACGGATAGGTGTCGGCACATGATCACCCATGCCAGTCAGCAAGGACTTGATGATACCTAGGGACACCTACATGTACATGTGTGATTGCTTGAAACATGACTGTGAGGTATCTCTACATCCAACAACTACCAGTTCAGTTCAGTCGCAGTTCCAACATTACAGCAACAGATCATCTCTATTATGCTCCATTCCTGTGCCAGTGAATATCATATAAAATATTCCTCACTGCCCCATGTCAAAAGTGGAAAAGACAGGAGTCTTGACAAACAACAGCCTGCTCAGGCACACTGTAACTATACTCATGGAGTGAGCGTAGTCAAAGGTGGACCACCACCACGAAATATACTGTTCATCCTTGATGGAAGTGGCAGTCACTTTCCCAACCAGATGTTCACCTACAAAGTCTCCATGTTTCTAGATGTTGGTGTTCCGTTTCTAGATGTTTTCTAGCCAGCCACGCCATTTTATTTCCGATATGCAGTTCACGCAACAAAACAACCTCGGACAGATGTAAAAACTTTCACTACACATAATGCATAATGCCGTCACCAGAATGCCAACACAAAAGTCCTCTACCAAACATGCAGTTCATCCTTGATGGAAGCGGAGTCACTATCCCAATCAGATGGGCTGTAAATGGGACACAAGGGAAGCAAGGATATCCTACATAACCTATTACCATGAACTACGATGACTGTTGTAAGAGGTGACCAAGAAGGTTGAGCATAAGGCTGGATACCTCATCCTGAAGACATCTCCGGCTGCAAGCCTAAACCAGTCATGAACAAGCCCAAGAGCATGAGGCTGGATACCTCATCCTGAAGACATCTCCGGCTGCAAGCCTAAACCAGTCATGAACAAGCCCAAGAAGACAGAACAACAACTCAGACAAGATGATAGATGCTCCTCTCCCAGAAGTCTGGTGTGATGTAGAGATGCCTGGAGTCTGGATCAGCACTGACCTAATTTCACCTGAAATATCAGAACTAGATATGAATGTGAGGAAGACAGTGCAAGTAGTAAGGTAAGTGAAATATAAGTAACAACCCAGTGGATGCAGAAGAAAAGTGTATGTAGAAGACAACAAAAGCTGAGAGTGCTTAGGTGTGAGTTGGATGAAGGACTGCTCCATCATAAGATGACAAGAGAAGGAGGTGTAGAAAACAACAAAGGGTGGAAGTGCTAGGTGTGAGCTGGCTGAAGGACTGCTCCATCATAAGATGACAACAGAAGGGGGTGTAGAAAACAACAAAGGGTGGCAGTGCTAGGTGTGAGCTGGCTGAAGGACTGCTCCATCAGGAGATGAAAAGCAGCTGAAGAAGAACAGGTAGAAAATGAGAAGCAACTGCAGTAGAAAGAATCATACATGTGTTGTGAACACAGCACCATTAATGTAGCCAACAGAAGGTGACTCACCACTGAAGCAGCAGCTGAGTGATCTCCATGTAAAATGGGCTGGGCATGTCAGTGAAGAACCGACTATCTGCTTCCTCTTGCTTCTTATCTTTTAAGCCATCTGAAAGACCAGGCATCAAATACATGAGTTCCTTAGTTACCAACTCACACCGTCTACCCTGGAGTGCTGATATACTTATTGCTGTGTACACTATTGTTGGTCTGCTCTAACATCCAGTCATCATCTTTTCTACCCTGGGGTACAAAGATGCCTTACTGTAATGTTTAGCCTTGGATGTAGAGATCTGCCCTTTCTCCCTGACTAGGATACAGGCCTCAATCAAGTGATACCAAGCAGTCCTATATATCTTCTTCTTCTTTGCGTTAATCCGGAGTGTTTTTTTTCAGATGTGATTGTGATGTGTTATGCCCCCTTGGGCCGAAACCCTTGGGCCAACTCATCCGACTTTTGCGTGCATTTTTGACCAGGTTAGCATTCCTGGGAGACTCTCACTTTTGTGGTACCAGTCCACATCCCAGCTGGTCAAGTTGGAACAGTCGAAGACTTCACGACCATCCCTCAAGGGAAGGCAGGGATAGTTCATGGCATTTTCCGCCATCCATGGTGGCTTCCATGGTTGCAGAGCCGGCACATAGCACCCTGGTGTTGGGCTCACCGAGGGAATCGTCACGTCCTGCTCATGACTGCTTTAATTCCTCACTTCAATATATTGGTCATGTCATTCGCCCTGGGCTGTTCCCACACAAACCAGACCGTCTGCAGTCGTTATCCACTCAGCGAGTTTTCGATTCGGACATGTGCCTGCCGTTGTGCCCGGGACAATATAGTCAGAACTGTTCCGGGCACGACGAACATTCGGAATCTAGTCAGAGCTGTTCCGGACATGAGGGGCATTCGGAAATCTAGTTAGAGCTTTTCCAGCCACGAAAGACATTTCACTTGGACGTAATTGCGTAGTGACAGTTTTTATTTTGCCACCCGTAGGCCAGCACTTCCGATTTTGGCGGGCATTTTTTAATGAGGTTAGCCTTCCTCGGGTTTCGAGGCAAGTTAGACTCTTATTGCGACTTCCACTCAGCAAGCTTTTGCTTCGGCCTGCCACATAATGGATTCGCTAGCCAAGTGTTCCATTTCGTGTCAACGAGACAATCTTCCACCTTGACTACGCTCACTCCATGAGTATAGTTACAGACTTTCATTGTAACGTACGACTGAGGTGCTTTTCCACCTTTTGTATCGCTCTCGAGGTAGGCTACATGTGCTGCCAGCTCAGCACCTTACCTCCTTACAGCAGAGTGCGAGTATCAGTCAGGCTCTCTCGTCTGGGGATCCCTCACATCCCCCACCTGAGAGCCTACTAACAGTATCTGGACTAAGCATGTAGCGTGCTTAACATCTCGCCTCCATTTTGGAGTAGGTGGGTATCGGCCCAGCTCTCACTTCCGAGGGTTTATAGCTTAGAGGCGTTCAGCCATATCCCTCAGCGGAAAGCCTTAGAGTATGTGTCCGGACCAAGAATTTCTGACCTTGTACACCTGATTTGAACTTTTGACTGCTATCTTCAGTCTACCTGCAGAGCAGCAGGTTGTGTCTCTCTTAGTCTGGCCCCTAACCCAAGACCTGTCCGACACACAGTTGTGCTTCCGTCAGATCAGCTCTTGGGGTCATTGGGTCACACAAGGCCCCCCCCCCCCCCCCACCGTGACAAGGTGGAGACACATCGAGGTGGGGGTTCTATATATGATATCCCCTGCAACTCTGTTCATGTTCTCCCGTATTATTTACCTGTCTTTAATTCACTTCGCATGTTGTTAAGTCTTCCTCTACTTCTTCTGCCTGGGGGTTCCAGAGAAAAAACTGTCAAATGATACTATTAACAGGCTTTCTCAATGTGTGCCCCACCCAGCACCAGCCTCTTTTCCTCACCTCTTGATTGACTGACACATGTTCAGCTGAGATCCACAAGCACTGCATCAGTGATTCTGTCATCCCATTTTAGTCATCCTTTTGGGACGCAGAGGTGTTTCCAAGGCACCAGGGCCCAGTTCTATACTGGCCAAGACCTATTAACACGTCCTAGCCGTGGGTCCTAGGCAACAAGTCCCTTCGGGGTCTTGCTGGCTAACATAGTAGGACCGCCGATTCTTCCGAAGTAGGACAGTATCTGCCTGCACGGCGAGGAACCACCAGTCTGCACACCAATAAGCCAGACATGGGACGGATACTCACGCAAACCTCAATCCGGTATGATGTCACACTGATGTTGGACAACAGGATGTCTTCATCCGACATACAGGACTTCACGCTGGAGTTCACAGCCAGCGAACACAAGCAAGCAAGTCATCCTTTTATGTGCAGACAGTTAATGAATGTTTGTAGTTTATACGTCACTGTTTTTTGCTGTTTTCCATGTTTCTGTTCCAAACAGCAATCCTGATTTGATGTTAGAAGTTAAATTATTTCAGTTTGGTACTACATGAAATTTCTTATAATTTGCTTCAAACATATGAGATACTACATTAAGATTAAAACAACAGATATTAGTTATCTTTGAACAATCTTACCAATGTCCATCCAGTCTGGTGGCACGATTCGACATTTCTGTCTCTGCTTGAGGTTGACAGCCAACCATAGGGGGATGGATACAGGGAGACCTGCACTAAATGGACCCAGATCACCCTGCAATATAGAAATGTATTCAGTTCAACCCATGATGTAGATATGTATTCAGTTCAACCCATGTATGTAGATATGTATTCAGTTCAACCGATGAATGTAGATATGTATTCAGTTTAACCCATGTATGTAGAAATGTATGCAGTTCAACCCCTGTATGTAAAAATGTATTCATTTCAACCCATGTATGTAAATTAAACCAGCCTATAGGGTTTTATTCTCCATAACTTCTCCCCCGATGTCTCCACCTTGCCGTGGTGGGGGAGCTTGAGTGTCCCACCGACCCCAAGCGCTGTGCCAATGGATATAAACTACATATTGGACAGCTCTTGGGATAGGGACCAGACTAAGAGAGACACAACCTGCTGCTCTGCAGGTAGACTGAGGATTGCCATTGCGAAGGTAGCCTTTTGCAAGATGGAAAACATACTGACCAATAAAAAGATATCAATTAAAACAAGAAAAAGAGTGTTGAAGTGCTACATAGAACCTATACTTTTGTATGGATGTGAAGCGTGGACAATAGGGCAGCCAAGCTGAAAAACATCTGATGGCTGTGGAAATGTGGTTTCTGAGGAAAATGCAAAGAATACTATGGACAGTCAGAAAAACTAATGAACAAATCCTTCAAGAAACAAATGAAGATTGTAAACTGATTAGAGTCATTAGACGTAGACAGTCAAAATTTTTTGGACATGTTATGAGAAGAAATGAATTGGAGAACTTGATGACAACTGGCAAGATCGACGGGAAGAGACCAAGGGAAAGACCGAGAAGTAAATACCTGGATGACTTGGCCACATGGCACGGTCGAGACAGGAACACGGAGCTGATCCACGACTCTGGTGATCGAGTGAGATGGCAGAACATGACCACCCATGCTTATCGGCATGGCACATGATGGATGGATGGATGGTCTGTCTGCTAGGCTGCAAGTGACTGTTGCTTAGAACTTTCTTCTCTTGAATTTATTTAAGTTTATTCATGAAGGGTAAGCTAATGTTTTCTTGTAACTCTTGTATTTTAACCAACCTTTTTGTTGCATTTTTGAATTCTCCATTCAATTTTACATATCTGTGAAGAGTTTCAACAATGTCCGCTTTCAATCGCGTTCAGGAACGACAATGTTCAGCAAAACCATGAGATAGACATCCATATCGCAAAACTTAAAATGGGGTCCCCCAGGCAATAGCGGATGCGTATTTACTTTAAGTAATTAGAACTGGCAATTTAATTAACTACTAAAACTAAAAGTAAACAGAATGCAATTTTCATTAGTAGCAGTAATGATCAGTAATGTATCTGTGTACTTGTATAATTAAATAAACAAGCCACAGTAATAGTAAATAGAAAGCAACATTTAATGTTCTTAGCTCTCTTTCTTTACACTTTACTGGGCCACGATCAGCTGTGCCGTGCTCATTTTACTCAGATTCCTTTGTAGATCAGGACACAAAAATATTAATAACTCCGCTTAAAATTGACGTACAGTCTTCATTGATATACCGTTGGATTCATCTTGTCCAGCTGTATCCAAGGGTGGTGGTTTCATAAGTAAAAATCTAGCTGTTAAACAGTGTCTATATATGCTAAAAATAATCGCCTGCGTCTGACTGACTGTGACTCTGATGTCGGCCTCTCGACTCCTAAGTTGGGAAACTCAACTGTGACTGACTCAAACTTGCACTTACACTGATCAGATACACCTTATCCTGTGAAAAATTGGGAATAACTTGAACGTGTTCCTTTTCAGCAAGGAACTCAATTTCAGATGCGTCCATTGGCAAGACTTGTCGCCACAAACTTGGTCTCTGGTACAACAATCTTCCACTAACTGCCCGTTTACGGCTTTCCCGGGCGATGTGGCCGTGCCAGGTTTCTCCCAGTCTTAGGTTTATAACATACTGAAAGTGAGTTGCATGTCCTTTACCGGACGTCGCAATGAACCCCAGCATTTATTGGCTGTTTGTGATGTTCTAGACAATTTTACGTTTAGTAATTTACTGTTACTTTCTAAAATAACACAATAAGTGTACAATATTAGTTTGTTCTAATTCTCCTTGATGAAACATACACTCACAACTATTTCAAGTCAAGCCTTGACTGTCAAGCCCTCATCATATCTGTCGACATATCCCACAGCTCTCTCGGTGTCCTCCTCTGTGTTATGTAATCTCTGTCACTAATTCTGTTCTCCCCATGTGTTGTTTCCTTCCTTATTTTAACAAAACAAATGTTTTGTGCCATTTGGGTTCCAATATATGGTCTTTCTAGTGACACTATTAACAGGTTGAGTTGAGTTGAGCTGAATCAAGGACCGACATTAGAGCACTCAGGACATTCCCACTTACGCCCGGTCCTCATTTAAACGCATTACAATAGCAATGGTCAGCGAAGAGTTATAATAATACTAAAGGTAGAATTAGAAGTCTTATTATCATATTATTATGTGCCCGTCTGACCTTTCCTCGGAGTTTTGAGTGCCGGCTAGCTCAGTGCTTCCCAAACTTTTCACTTTCGCGGACCGACATAAAATTTTCCCTGTGCACCAGGGACCGGTGCCGTTTAAAAACAAAATTTCTCCTTGGAATTGTATATGACCTCAATATACATTTTAATATAAATATAAGATTTAACGTAATTGTGGGTGTTGTCCCGGTGCGCTAAATACTGCTATATAATATTATTGGATGACGGTGATTTATTTAATGGTGGTCCCATTTTCATGAGTAAAAATTTTATTGTAGAGATTTACAAATCACAAACAAAATTTAAATGTTAAAATTACATTTAGGTCTTCTTGTAAAGGTGTATATACTCGTATACACCGACAGTAATGAACACCAATATCAAATAAACATAAAATATATCTTGGAAAATGATACCAAATCAGATTTTAAACAAGCTGACTAAATTACAGTATGATGTAATAAACATGATTTAATGATCAGCTGCTAACAGTAACTATTTAATGCGAGGGGTGGGCCTGTTTATTATTTACAAGCTTATCAAATCGTGGCTCGTGCGGACCACCACTTTGGGGAGCACTGAGCTAGATCATTTGGTCACTCCTTCCAACGACATTCCCCCCAAGCCATGATAATCTATCTGTCCTTCTGCACTATACACATGATTCCAGAGGCCCCCCAACCGCATCCTAAGTATCGTGTACTAATATCCCACCAAGTGGTGCAGACTAAGCCAGTCTTCCACCTGCTCCTTGTCCACCACACTAGCATGCACTTTAGTAAACATCCAACAGATTCTCTATATTTTGTTATTGCTGAATGGAAGCCTAACATTCTATCCGTCTGTCCTCACCTTTCTCATCATACTTTGTGAGTCCGCCACAATCACGATATGCGTGTACTGTTTGTCTTCAAGCCAGCGAAACTCCGCCGTGACTATCTCCACCCCAATTCTCAGATTAGATGTTGTGGCATCATATGCCAGGCTCTCCTGCACCAAACACAGTCCCCCGGGAAGGTTAACCTGGTCAACAAATGCCCGCAGAAGTCGGATGTGTCGGCCTAACGGGGCAAGAACGCAGCTCTGCTGTAAATAGGCACAACGCAATCACGCCCGGAAAAAAAAACCTCCGGATGAACGAAGAAGAAACACAGTCCACCAACCTTCGCCACGACCCTGTCTTGCACTTCTTTTATCTCTTAGCACAGAACCATCCGTATACTTCGCCTGGTCGCGTATTGTGGTGGATTAATTGTTGCACCTTCCTTTCAGTGCAGCCTGTCAGCCATTCCCTGCATTCCCGATCCAATGTTAGCCTATTATGACCCTGCACAGATCTGACTTTTACACAGGCATTCTGACCTACTCATCTCCTCTCCCAACGTTCTTAAACATGCATACTTCTCTAATTGTGTCCTTTGCTCGAGCCACCCATGATCTTCCTCCAATCAGCCTGTGGCCATGAACAGAGCAGTGGTTCTCAACCGGTGGGGAATTCCCCTTCCCAGAATTTTTAGGGTTTCCGGGGGGGGGGGGGGGGGGGGGGGGGGGAATTAAGATTATTTCAAGATTGCATTAATACAAAAATTAGTTACTTGATATTGTTTTTCTCTCTAAATTTTACGGTTCTGTACTTCTCGCCCTAATGAAATTCGTTTTATAACGTAAGTAGACCCGCAAATCACATTTTATGTAGATGTCTAGACTTGTTCTAGTATGTGTTATTAAATTTAGCTTCCATTTTTATGCATACTATGTAAGGGTGGGGGGATTTATAGGGAGGAAATTCGAAAGTGTAGTAAAGGGGGGGGGGCATGGACCAAAAAAGGTTGAGAACCACTGGTCTAGAGCTTCTTGCAGGGGGTATTCCGTGTCTGCAGCCACTCGGTGATATGATTTAGCCTACAGCACATTGATCTTGTAACCTCGGTTAAGGCCAGGATGTATCGCAAACACACTACCGGCGTGTCCCTATACATATCAGTATCGCCCACATAGCTTCATTCTGTATGCGCTATCTATAGTTTCAACAGTTGACTATGTGGCACTGTGAGCAGTCCCAATCCATAGGCAATCACTGAGAGAATCAGATGTTGATAGAATATGAACAACATTCTTTGCTCCATGTCTGTTGCTGCCATGATCTTCAACGGACCGAGTCCCTTCTTAGATCTCATACCAGCTGCTTCCATATGATCCCTGAATTGACAGGTTTCTGTCGAAAGTGATTCTCAGGTACCTCAGTTTACTCTCTCTCTCTCTCTCTCTCTCTCTCTCTCTCTCTCTCTCTCTCTCTCTCTCTCTCTCTCTCTCTGTTAACATAACTGCTATTTATTATAAGACTTGAGACGTTAGCCTTAATAATACTATTGTCCAGAGATCACCATAACACAGACGCATTATCTGGGTTAATGAAATCACCCATCTCTTTACATAGGTCCATCACTTTGTTTATTGTCTCCTACAACTCTTGCGCTATTTGCCTCTTGTCTCTCCCCTGCTCTAAGCAAGGACATCATCAGCAATTGTCAGTATCCCTCCAATTCCCGGTGCTTGAATACTCGCAAGCTTGTTTGTGTACACATTGAATAGCACAGGCGATAGTGCAGATCGTTGTGGTAGTTCCACCGCTGAGGTCAATGAACCTAGGCGGAGAGCAACCCTACGAGAGTGCAGGGTAGCTGCTATCCAATTTACCATCCAGAGTCTAACACCCTTCTCAATAAGAGTG
The DNA here is from genome assembly GCA_014155875.1 of Cepaea nemoralis. Classification (NCBI taxonomy): domain Eukaryota; kingdom Metazoa; phylum Mollusca; class Gastropoda; order Stylommatophora; family Helicidae; genus Cepaea; species Cepaea nemoralis. The sequence goes on from JACEFZ010012374.1 coordinate 67,651, forward strand.
TGCAATAAGAGGTCATATCGGACTCCGTTATATGCATTCACAAGTTCCTGTGCTGCTGCCATTGTTTCCTGTCTATTCTGACCCCCCCCCCCCCCAACATCAAACGTAAATGTCGCTACATCTGACAATGTTTCTCTCCTTGGTCGGTAAGTCCCCAAACCTCTGTTGGGTAGCTGTTCTTTTTCCAAGAATTTCTGCAGCTTAACAGCCAACTCCGTGGCGAAGGGGTTACGGACGCAGTTCGTAATCCCGCATACCGCGTTCGAAACACAGATGTGGACGTTGTTTTTAAAAATAATGAAATGATATGGGTGCCGGTCGTTCACAAAGCAATGGCAAACTACTGAACGTGAACTTGCCCAGGAATCATGAATAGCCAAACATGTTGGGATTGACTGCTACGTCTTGTAAAGGATATGAAACTAACAAACTAACTAACAGCAACAATCTTTTCCAGTCCCTTGCCAAATGTATTCTGCAAGGGGATAATCCTGTAACCATTAAGTCTTCAGTGGTCCTTGCCTGGATTGTTAGTTAGTCTTTCCTCTTGAGCCTAAGGCGGCGCATAGGGCAGAAGTCCTGTCTCTCCATGCCTGGCGGTTCGCTGCTACCTGTTGTAGATCTTGGATATTTACTTGGCCATTGAATGAGCCTTCTCTAATGATGGTTCTACGCAGGGTCTCTCTTGGTCTTCCCCGTTTTCTTTTCCCTACCGGTGACCATATGAGGGCTTGGTAGGGGAGTCTTGACTTGTCCATTCTGAGTACATGGCCGATGTAGTTCCAACGGCGTCTTCTTATGAAATTGGATACTGTATCTTGCTTAGTCTCTTGTCTTATTTGCGAATTGGTTCTGAAGTCTGTCCAGTTGATGTTTAGAAGTCTTCTAAGACATTTGTTCTCAAAATTGTCTAATTTTTTATCTAAAGCTACCGTTGATTTCCAACTTTCACATCCATACGTTAACACTGGAATCACACAAGAGTTGAAGATTTTAAGTTTTGTGTGTTTGCTGAGTGTCTTTGACTTCCAGATGTTTGACAGTTTATTGAAGGCACTAAATGCCAGTGCGATTCTAGATGATATTTCTGGTGTTGAGTCCCCTGTAGATGTCATTTTGCTTCCTAGGTATGTGAAGCTGTTGACTTTTTCAAGAACGTAGCTGTTCAATTTGGTGTCATCTGAACTGTTGGTAAGATCAATAGTCTTTGTTTTTGTGGTGTTAATTTGGAGACCAATTTGCCCTGAAACATTTTGGAGGTGGTTTATTTTCTCTTGGGCATCCGGGTGTGTTGAACTCAAAAGCACTATGTCGTCGGCAAAGTCCAGGTCTTCTAGAATTTTGTCAACCCAATGGATACCCATATTTGTGTTGTTTGTGCATTTGCGCATGACCCAATCGATAGCTATTCCAAAAAGCATCGGTGATAAGATACAACCCTGTTTCACTCCTGTTTCGACTGAGAACCAGTCAGAGTTGTCTGTTTCTGTTCTTACGCAGCAACGTGCTTCTTTGTAGAAAGATTTTATGACGTTGGTATATTTGGTAGGAAAACCATAGATGTTAAGTATATTCCAAAGTGAAGGACGGTGGATACTGTCGAAGGCTTTTTGAAAGTTAACAAAGTTGGTGATTAATTTCGACTGGAATTCTACGGAGTCTTCAATGATTATTCTGAGGATGAAAATGTGGTCTATGCATGACCGTTTTGGTCTGAAGCCTGCTTGTTCTTCTCTGAGCCTTTCATCTATCGCCTTTTTCAATCTCTCAAGTAACATGCTACAAAAAAGTTTTCCTGGTACTGACAATAGAGTGATACCACGCCAATTATTGCAATCAGACATATCGCCCTTTTTAGGCAGTTTGAAAATTACACCATCTTTCCACTGTTGTGGTGGGGATTCGCTTTGCCAGATTTCATTGATCAGCTGTAATAAACGTTGTAAGGTGTTCTCATCTGCTGCTTTGAGCATTTCTCCTGAGATTTCATCTTCCCCAACAGCTTTGTTGTTCTTCAATTTTTTGATGGCTGCTTTAATTTCTTCCATGGTGAATGACTCGCAGGAGGCATCTAGTGGGGGCATAGTAATTTCTCCATCCAGGTTCGGAGCAGTGTCAGGCTGCTGGATTGTGGAGTGAGATTAAATTAATAAATTGATTAAATAGCTGTACACCCACTCTTAATGTACAGATGCTGAGCTAATGCTCTGATTAAAACTATCTCCTCCAAATCCCCACCACTCGTATCGTTAATATGGGAATGCCTGACTCCGCCAGGTCCTGCCGCAGTGTCCTTGGCTGTTTTCAATACATATGTAAATTGTTTATATTGTAATCACATCACCATAATTTTATATAATGTCATGGGACGCAGAGGTGTTTCCAAGGCACCAGGGCCGGGATCTATACTGGTCAAGAACTGCTGACACGTCCATGCCGTGCGTCCTGGGCAACAGGTCCCGTCGGAGACCTGGCTAACATCAGTAGGATCGCCGATTCCTCCGAAGTCGGAGAGTATCTGCCTGCAGGACGAGGAACCACCAGTCTGCACACCAATAAGCCAGACATGGGACAATAGATACTCACGCAAACCTCAGGTCCGGTATGACATCACACTGATGTTGGACAACAGGATGTATTCATCCGACATACAGGAGTTCACGCTGGAGTTCACAGCCAGCGAACGAAAGCAAGCAAGTATATAATTATTATAATGTCATCACCAATCAATAGATTAGAGGGAAGCAGAGGGAGAGGCCGACCACGTAAACGATGGACGCAGGGAATAACAGTCCATGGGAATATCGATACATGAAGCCCATAAGCGGGCACAATCCCTCTGTTTATACTTCACCTCGACACCGCAAGGTGCAAGAGGAACATGATGAGATGAGACAAGGTGAGGATGAGATGGATGAGATGAGATGAGACCAATAAATCAATGAATTAACCGGCAACTAAAGGTCACTTCCGGTTCTGTGAGTTGTAGTCAGCAGACGCAGAAACTAACGGTCTGCTTGTAAACAGGCCAGCCTGGGTCTGAGTCCGTCAGGTGACATCGCGATTGTTTCACTGACAGATCGTTTTTACCACGCACGTCTCTTGAGTTTCTGCACCCACGCTAGAATGGCATTTCTAGAAACGGATACTTTAGGACAAGAAAGGTAAGACTGTGATTTATCTTGCTGAGTGTTATTTGGTGTTAATAAATAAACAGTGCAAGACGTAAGTAAGGTGAGATATGGCTGGTCCACACCCCCTTGATTTTGAAGTTCGTTGTCGACAACGGTTGTTTTCGGGGGTCTGTTAATATTTACAGGGAACGGCCGTAAAAGATAACCTATGACCGGAGAGGGACGGTATTATACAATTGTTTGAAAGTGATCCTCTTTGAACCACGGAGGCATAATAATAATAATAGTATTATATATAATATTAATAGTTGGTGTGCTCGCATACATACCAATCAATTATCAATTACCATTCATTAGAGTTTCGACTTCACTACAGTAGTGGCTCACACTCACAGTCAATACCTAACAGTGGTTTACGATTCAACAAAAGTGTTCCACAATTAATCAACAAAAGTGGCAAATATTCAGTCCACAAAGGTGGCCCACAATTAATCAACAAAAGTGGCAGATGATCAATCCACAAAAGTGGCCCACAATCAACTAAAGTAGCCCACAACCAATCAACAAAAGTGGCCCACAACAATCAGCAAAAGTGGCCCACAACCAATCAACAAAAGTAGCCCTCAATAAGTCAACAAAAGTGGCCCACGATCAAACCACAAAAGTGGCCCATGGTCAAACCACAAAAGTGGTCTATGATCAAACCACAAAAGTGGCCTATGATCAAACCACAAAGTGGCCCTCAATAAGTCAATAAACGTGGCCCATGATCAAACCACAAAAGCCGGGAAGGTTAACCCGGTCAACAAATGCCCGCAGAAGTCAAATGTGTTGGCCTAACGCCGCAAGAACGCAGCTCTGCTGTAAACAGGCACAATGCAATCACGTCTGGGAAAAAAACTCCGGATGAACGCAGAAGAAGAAGAAGAAACCACAAAAGTGGTCCTCAATAAGTCAATAAACGTAGCCTACAGTAAAACCACAAAAGGGGCCCACGATCAAGCCACAAAAGTGGCCCACGATCAAACCACAAAAGTGGCCCTCAATAAGTCAATAAACGTGGCCCACAGTAAAACCACAAAAGTGGCCCACGATCAAACCACAAAAGTGGCCCACGATCAAACCACAAAAGTGGCCCACGATTAAACCACAAAAGTGGTCCATGATAAAAACCACACAAGTAGCTCACAATCAATTGATAAAAGTTTCCCACAATCAGTCAACAAAAGTGGCCCTCAATAAGTCCCAACAGTGGCCCACGATCAGTTCCAAGCAATGGCAGGATTCTTGTTTCTCACCAGTAGGTCAACGTGAACTCATAACATGGGCACTGGATAAATGTCAGAATGTTTCGGAAATGTTCTAGGAAGGGAGCGTGACCAGAGAGGGAGCTAGACACCTCATCTGTGATGCCGTTGCCTAGCATGTGTGAAGACCTCGCACTCCACACCCTGGCAGCAGTTTATGCTACATGGGACTACCATTACTTGTTTATAGCAGACAGAAAAAATGGCAAACCAGAAATAACAGACACAACTCAAATAAGGACATTCCATGGGAATTAAATCCTGTTAAATCTGTGTTATGATTTGCTTTTTAAAAAGCTGTTGGATTGCTGAGACTCCTGTCTGTTCCACTTTTCATATTGGACAGTGGGGAGCATTTTGTGTGATATTCACTGGCACAGGAGTGGAGCATAATGGGGACGACCCGTTGCCGTGAAGTTGGAACCTCGACTAGCTAACTAACTAACTTTAAAAAAAAAATTATTTTCCATTTTCTCCCCATTGTGTTTGCATGTGCATGTCTGCGTGCATGCATTCATGAAAATGAAAGATGTCTATTAATGTTGGTAGACTACTGAAGTTTTCTTACAACCTCAGTGTTCCTGTTTGATGTGTAATGAGAAATGAGGATACATAAACAGTGAAATGGGAGTGCAGTCCGTCTATTCTGTTATCTGCCACCAAAAAAAGTTTATGAGGTATTGAAGGTATATGGTGTTAGCTTCATATTTCTGAGACCAATTGGCACCCAGTGAATGATGTGGTCAGTATTAACAGCAGCCGCCTTGACTTCTTAGCAAATGTCCTGTGACCCATTTTAAACTGGGTTGACTTCTTAGCAAATGTCCTTTGACCCATTTTAAACTGGGTTGACTTCTTAGCAAATGTCCTGTGACCCATTTTAAACTGGGTTGACTTCTTAGCAAATGTCCTTTGACCCATTTTAAACTGGGTTGACTTCTTAGCAAATGTCCTGTGACCCATTTTAAACTGGGATGACTTCTTAGCAAATGTCCTGTGACCCATTTTAAACTGGATTGACTTCTTAGCAAATGTCCTGTGACCCATTTTAAACTGGGTTGACTTCTTAGCAAATGTCCTGTGACCCATTTTATGCTGGGTTGGCTTCTTAGCAAATGTCCTGTGACCCATTTTAAGCTGGGTTGACTTCTTAGCAAATGTCCTGTGACCCATTTTAAGCTGGGTTGACTTCTTAGCAAATGTCCTGTGACATATTTTAAGCTGAGTTGACTTCTTAGCAAATGTCCTGTGACCCATTTTAAGCTGGTGTAACAGTGAGGGATTCTAGGTTAGGAGTAAAGAGTTAAGGAATGCTGCGCATTCCTTGACTAGGGGGAAAACCATAGTGAACGTGTGTGCACGAATGAAGAAGTGTATCTAGGAACACACACACGTCACTTGTTTTTAGACTTGACTGGGGACCAGCGAGAAGAGATGTCAACACCACGAAGGGAGTCTCCATCATATGCGCTGAGATAGAATGTTTCATCAATAAAATACTTTCTAACAACGCGAAGACTGACTTGTCTGATACTATATGATCACGACCATCGCCTGTGTGTAGCTCTGTAACACCAGGTTGATTTGGTGCCTTTGACCTTACGAAACATGGGAAGTCGCGGATAGAGAATACCGCCATAGTTATGTCTGGCATGTCAGGAGAAGTAATTATTCTGAAAAACAACAGATGAAAGCCGACTGTTGGTAGCTGTACTGGGTTTGCACTAGATTCCTGATTGAGAAGGAGATCAAATTTCAAGGTCAGCGCTAAAGAAAAGGTTTGATTGATCCTTATTTTTTTGAAAGACTGTTGTTATTGCGTAATTATGAAGTTAGTTGGGAGAACTGAACAACGCAAAATGAGATCAAGTAATGACGTTCTGCATCAAAAATCAGTATAAGTATGAGTTTTAACCCGTGGATTGTTGAAGGTGAACTCAAGGTTATGGTACAAGGTCCATAATTATGTAATCAAGGTCTGCAATATTTTATACAGTCACTTCAAGTAAAAGAAAGCAACTTGTCTCAACTCGGGGTTTGAATCAAGTAATTTTAAACTGACCATGGCGAGAGTTCCACATGAAAATGAGAGACTAGATAGCGTCAGCTTTAAGTTCAATTGTTGCTGACTGAATTACGTTTGATATATATGAAAATCACAGATTGCTGCTGGAAAGTGAGTTTTTTTTGCTGAAGTCGTGAGCAGTTGTCGGTTGCGTGAAGGTGACCTTGCTTGAGGAAAGGAAAGTCCAACGCATACAGTTAATCGAGCAGGTATTCAAAGTCTTGTTGCGAGCCTGATATTGAGCGTGAGTAACGTCAGGAAATATTTGGAAAGATTTGAATTCGACTTCGATTAAATTAGAAAGGAAAGAAATCCAGAGGCTCTTCGTTGTTCTGATCATTTTAACGAGCTTGATTAGAGCATATTTTTATGTGGTGTAGGAAATTTTGAATCAGGAGGTCATTTAAATTCTTGTGTCAGAATTCAGGGTTGAAACAGGAATATTTCTTCGTCAGGATCTTCGATTGGAGGATTTAGTTAAGTTAATTAGATAATTTTAGAGTAATTAACAGATTATGTATTGTTGCTGGGTTTGAAATCAATATTGTTGAAATATTTGTATATTGATTGATAATTATAAATTTTAGGATGCAACCCCAAGATTTTTCACAGGTACTGACTGGAGTTGGCGGGGCAATAGCAAGGTTGGATGCGGTGTTAAGACAACAAAATATAAGCACTGATGTTGAAAGATTTAGTGGTGAGGCAAACCAGTTTAAAAAATGGGTCATTTCTATTGAAAAACATGCGTATTTAATAAACGCTACAGATGAAGAGAAAAAGAACTTGGCCTACAGAACAAGTACAAGTCCAGTTTCTGACCATATCAGAAGAAAGTTAGAAGCAGAAGGAGGTGAAACTTGGGAAGAATTCAAAGATGATCTCGCAAGAAAATATGCTGAAATTACTGATCCACAACACGCATTCTCAGTATTGCGACAGACTAGGCAAAACAGCACAGAAAGTGTTCAGCTATATAGTGACAGGTTAATCAACTTAGCTGAAGAGTCATTCTTAGGACAGAATGTACGAGCAGAAGAAGTGGAACGGATGTTAGTGGGGATTTTTGTTGATGGGATTAGGTCAGATGGATTGAAATTTAAATTATTAAGAGAGAATCCTGCAAGATTGTCACAAGCGGTAGATATCGCTATACAAGAGGAAAGCTTGAGGAGAAGGTTTAGGCTAAGGGTAGGACGAGAGTTAGGTAGTAGTTCGGAAGATAGAATTGAAGAACCTATAGAAATAGGACAATATAGACATGGATGGAGAGGAAGACGAGGAGAAATACAGATGGTGCAAAGAAACGGGAATGTATATAATCAAGATAGAAGAGAACAAGTGAGAAATACTGTAAGAAACATGGAAGGTAACACAAATAACTCGAATGTGGTTTGTTGGGGATGTCACCAACGTGGGCACATTTTTCGCTTTTGTGGTAACAGAAGTGGCCCATCGATTACGCAAAATAGTAGAGGTGTTCAGACGAGTATACAGAATAGAATGGCAAATGGCAGACCAGCAAATTGGAATTCTGGAGAAATACAGAGAAATTTTAGAAGGTCAGGAAATCAGGGAAATTGGCATCCCGCTTACTGAATAGGATCGGCAGTAGGAGGGAAGATAATAAGATCCAAAAAGAGTATCAATATATTAAAAACCCAAAGGATGAGTATAGTAGAACATTTAGAAATAAAAAACAAGCTGAGGTAAAACAGTTGTCATTAAATGTGGTAGATCCTAGCTCATGTATAGTACAGATAGGAAAATATAAAGTTAGAACATTAGTTGATTCGGGAGCACAAGTTAGCGTGATTAAAGAAGCATTTTTATATCGAATGTTAAAAAATTGTAAAATATTTAGAGTTCAGGAGAATCTTCATTCGGTAACGGGACAAAAATTAGAAGTGGTAGGACAAACGATGATAAATTTGAAATTAGGAGGGATAAATGTTAGGCATATGTTCCATGTGGTTAAAGATTTAAATAGAAATATGATATTGGGACGAGATTTTTTATTGAAAAATGGGGTGAGACTATTATTTGATTTGCATAAATTAAAATTCCAAGATGTTTACGTAGATCTAGAGGAAGATATGCATGTGTCGACACTAGTTAGAGTCAAAACGACCATGAATTTAAAACCACAGTCAGTTAATTTAATACAAGCAAGACTGAAGAGAAACCCATATTATGTAGCAGGTAACATAGTCAGAATCACAGAATTGCAAAATGAAATAATTGATGAGCCAGGTTTAGAAGTTCCGGATGGAATAATAGAATTAGATAAAAGTTTAACATTTCCAGTAATGGTTATTAATAACACAGGTAGAGAAATTAAGTTATACAGAGGATGTGTAATAGCTAAGCTAGAACATAACGTTAGTGACATATTGGCAACAGATAGGGTAAATATGGCAGGCATAAGTTATTCAGAAACCTCTAATGAAAGAAGTAATAATAGACGTGGATACAGAAGAAAAGGGAACGTTAGAATGGATGAATTGATCCATCCATGTAGAAGAAATACAGCACAAATACATGCACTAGACAAAGTAACAAGAGAAAAAGAATTGTTAGCACAATTAAAAACTTCGCCAGAAAATAAGGAAGTGTTAGAACAACTTATAAAGCAAAATCAAGATGTGTTTGCGATAAATGATTTAGAATTGGGTAAGACTCGAACAGTTACGATGGAAATAGACACGGGAGATCATCCACCAATTAGTTTAAAACCATACAGAACTCCATTAAGAAATAGAGAAGTCGTAGAAAAGGCAATAGAAGATATGTTGAAAGCAGGCATAATAACTAGATCAAAATCAGAATGGTCATCTCCGGTGGTAATAGTGGCCAAATCTGATGGTTCGAACAGGTTCTGTTGCGACTACAGGGCGTTAAATAAAATTACTAAGAATGTAGCGTACCCACTGCCAGTAATTGATGATATTTTGGGGCTACTTAATGGTTCAACATATTTCACAACGCTGGACGCAAGGGCAGGATTTTGGTGTATTCCGATGTCAGTAGACGCGCAAAATAAAAGTGCCTTTTGTACTCATATGGGTTCATACAAATTTTTACGTATGCCATTCGGTCTCAAAAATGCACCATCTCACTATATGTTCTTAATAAATGAAGTACTAGACGGTATGCAAAGTTTTGCCTTAGCATATATTGATGACGTATTGATATTTACGAAAGGAGATGAAGAGAATCATTTAAAACATGTTAGACTAGTATTTGACAGATTAAGAAGGCATGACGTTAAATTAAAGCTTAGTAAGTGCCAGTTTTTAAAGACAGAAACAAAATATTTAGGCTATATAATAAATAGGGAAGGTATTAAACCAGACATGGAAAAAATAAAAGTTATTAAAGAATTACCTCCACCTACTAACGTTAAGGAAGTAAGGGCTTTTATAGGAACGTGTGCGTATTATCGAAGGTTTGTACCAGCTTTTTCTAGGATAGCAATACCTATTACGAATTTAACAGGAAAATACGCTAGATTTAAGTGGGATGAAGAGTGTCAAAAAGCGTTTGAACTTTTAAAAGATAGCTTAACGGTGGTACCATTATTGACACATCCAGACCTGAATAAACAGCTAATACTATACACAGATGCTTCAGACAACGCAATAGGAGCATGTTTAGTTCAACCATATGAAGGAGAAGAATCTGGAATACCAGGGGTTAAAAATGAAAGACCAATCTATTTCTTGTCGCATAAACTCAGCAAGACTCAAAAGAAATGGCCGATTATTGAGAAAGAAGCATATGCTATACACTACGCTCTTCAAAAATTAAATTACTACCTACATAACGCCAATTTCATTATTAGAACTGACCACATGCCATTAAAGTCGATATTAGAAGCACCAATACAAAATAGGAAAATACAAACGTGGGCATTGAATTTACAGGGGTATAATGCTAAGGTTGAATATGTGTCAGGGAAACATAATACGTGCGCCGATCTTTTGTCTAGAATCCCGTACCCACAGTCATCAGGAAACACGGAAGATGAAATTGAACCAGAGGTAGATGATCGAAACTGGCAAGTAAATATATTAGATTCTGCCATAATAAATAGGGAAGAATTTGAGAGTTTACCATCAGAGCAAGAGTCGGAAGCTAGAACAGAAGACCCACATTTAGAACAGTTTGATATGAAAACAGAACAAGAATTAGATCCAAAAGTAGTACAGATAAAAAAGAAATTGAAAGAAACAGGGGAAAATAGTTTTAAAAGAAAGTTTGTTGAGTTACAAGAAGACAATCAATTGTATTATATCAGTGAAAAAGGTGAAGGAGTAAGAAAATATATTCCGAAACATTTAGAACAAGAAGTCTTAAAGGCATACCACGATAATAATGGGCATTTTGGACGAGATAAGTTAGTGAAGGCTATTAGCAGTAAATATTATTGGCCGAATTTATTCAAAAGCGTATATGAATATGTTTGAAGCATGTGAAAAGTGTAGGTTAAGAAACATGAAGATAATTAAATGTCCTTTACAAGATACCGATATTCCTCAATTTCCAATGCAGAAAGTAAGTTTAGATATTTCAGGTCCTCATCCAAAAACATTATCGGGAAATGTATACTTACTACATATAGTTGATTCATATAGTCTTTGGCCAGAAGTATATCCAATTCCAGACAAGAGTGCTGATTCAGTTATAAATATGCTTTTACAAGAATTTATACCAAGGTTTGGGTGTCCACAAATAATACTTACAGACAATGGGAAAGAGTTTGTAAATAAAAAGTTTGAGAAATTGGTAAAAGATTGGAATATAAAACACATTAAGACTTCATATTACAGACCAACTTCCAATGCCAAAAATGAGAGACAACACAGAACACTATACAATATTCTAGCGAAAAATGTAGAAGAACACGATATGGATTGGGATCTTTATTTGGGGATAGCATTAGCGGCGATACGTACACACGAAAATGAAGGAACAGGTTTCTCACCATTTTACTTAGTACATGGAAGAGAACCAATATTGCCAATTGATAATTTATTAAAACCTAGGAGAAAATATTTGGGGAAGATTTTCAAGAAACAAGGTTGCAAGAGATGCATAAAGCACATGTACGTTTAAGAAATAATATAATTAAGGCTAGAGAAAGACAGAAGAAATACGCAAATAAAAATGCACACTTACAAGAGTTTAACGTAGGTGATAGGGTATATTATAAAAAAACATAGAAAAAACTCTAAGTTTGATGCTCATTGGGTCCCGGGATACTATATTTTAGAAAAAAAAGGTCCAGTATCGTACACTATAAAGAATCAAATTTCAGGGCATGTTGCACGTTCACATGTAGAACACTTAAGGCGGGATAATGAGGAAAGGAATGCAGAGAATAATAATAATAATTATTGTTCCGAAGAAATATTGTCGGGTGGACAGATTGTCAGACAATCGGTATATCCAAGACCTATAGAGAATGGAAAACAAGTAACAACAGCATCTAATACAGCTGAACAAGAAGAAACGATACCAAAAACAGTCATGACAGAGGAAAATAACGTGTATGACGATTATATGAGTGAAGAGTTAGTTAGGGAAAATATAGAACCTCCATTTATATGAAGAAGCTGATATGAAAGAAGATAGCTCTCCTCGAGGGGATAGCGACATTGATGTAGATATTGCAATTATAGAAAAAAATTTGAGATTATTAAAGAAATGGAGAAGTGATAGATGAAAAGAGTGATATAAGGTTCTGCAGATAGCAGATAGAAGAAGAAGTTGGACACGATATTTTTGTGTTTACAAAGGTACTTGATGGAGTTTTTCTAAAGCGGAAAATTATTATTGGGTACTTGAATATGGTCTTGAAATTTATAATGTATGTGTACATTGATTAATGTGGGGGGATAAATATGATGTGGGGATTGAAATGCTTTGCTCAATTGTTGGGACTTCAATTGTGTTTTATGAAATGTGAAAAATAAGTTAACTTAGATGGTTATTTTTACGATGTTTTGGGGTTTGATTGAGTTACCCTAAGTGTGTTTAAAGTGATTATTACTTTGAAGTTCAGTTAGAAGATGAATTAAAGTAGTGTTTAGTGAACTGACTCTATATGGAGGGGTATGTTGTTATTACATGTGGGGTATGCAATGTATATACAAGGTTTGTAATAGGAGCTGGATTGAACAGCGTTTAATGGGAGAATATGGGGGGAATGCCAGGTTGAGTTTTGGCATTTAAATAACTGCATAGTGGAAGAAGAAGACTGTACTTAACAGTATAATAATAGTTAGGAAGTTTTTTGTTGTTGAAGGAATGGTAAACGGGAAATTGATGATCTGAATAATACAAAGGCTAGCAGTTTTGGATTAACATATTTTTTTGATAAGAACAATTATTATTGACGGAAACTGAAGATAAATTTTGAAACTTTATTTTTTGATAAAGTTTTGAGAATGTATGGGAAGAGAAAGGTGATTACTTCTTACTTTCTTACTTTTCCTTACTTTTATTAATTTCAGGTGCGCACCTACACAAATCTAACTAGCTATTTTTTTTCTGTCTATCCTAGAATACTGAGAGTGTGAGAATGTGAATAAGGGGGAAATAAAGGATAAGGCGAATATCTTCAGTTTTGTCAATCATAATTTAGATGGACATTTTAAAGTTAAAAGCGGTTTGCTTATGGAGACTTTTGTATTGTGGGGAATTTTATGGAGAGTTTTGTAGAAAGTTTTCTAGAGAACTTTATCACGAGTTTTGTAGAGAATTTCGATATTATTATCTCTGGTTAGCAATTGGCTATGAGGAGATAGGAGAATTGAGTTAGGAAATATATGGAATTGTTGTTATTGTAGAATAGAGGAGTAAAGTTAACTAATTAAAGGTTGGGGTTGAGATTTTTTCAAGGAAAAATTCTCTTTGAAGAAGGGGAGGTATTGTAACAGTGAGGGATTCTAGGTTAGGAGTAAAGAGTTAAGGAATGCTGCGCATTCCTTGACTAGGGGGAAAACCATAGTGAACGTGTGTGCACGAATGAAGAAGTGTATCTAGGAACACACACACGTCACTTGTTTTTAGACTTGACTGGGGACCAGCGAGAAGAGATGTCAACACCACGAAGGGAGTCTCCATCATATGCGCTGAGATAGAATGTTTCATCAATAAAATACTTTCTAACAACGCGAAGACTGACTTGTCTGATACTATATGATCACGACCATCGCCTGTGTGTAGCTCTGTAACACCGGGTTGACTTCTTAGCAAATGTCCTGTGACCCATTTTCAACCCCAGCCTTGAGGGGGATTGGAACAGCTGTCCATCAGCCTGGCAGGCAAGCATGCTGACCACTGAGTTGCCATCTCTCTCTCATGGGAGACAGACCTGACAGACATGCCTATTGTGATCAGAAGCACTAGTCCACAAGCTTGACCAAACAGTCATTTTCAACATGGAGCTACATAATTCATGATATCTGGGTGTCAAAATATATAACTTATGCCAGAGATTGCACGGCGGCTGTCTGAATCTTGTTCCTGCTTTCAGATGTGCATATATTTATGTATTAAAGTCTGTTTTTTCCATTAGGTTTTCCCTTCTTCTTTTGGATCCTGGAGAGATCTACTTTGAAGATTTCAGCGTCTACTATTACCCAGCCGGACTGTCTCAGCAACAAGCACTACAGAAGTCAGTCAGATAATGTCTTTGAAATGCTGTGTTTCACATTCAGACAATTCATGTATTCATTTGTCGTGTATTGTCTGATGTTTGTGTGCAGGATGTTGAATCAGCCCTTAATCTGCTTCCTGTGTTGCTTCTCTGCTACCCAAAGCTGTTGAGAATATTCACAACCTGTATGGGGGTTGGGTGGTGGAGTTTCTTAAATGTTGCAACCATGGGTTGTTTTAGGTACGAACGAACGAACAAACTTTATTTTCAAAGGATTAAGAATTGGGCCTCCTCCGAAGTCGGAGAGTATCTGCCTGCACGGTGAGGAACCACCAGTCTGCACACCAATAAGCCAGACATGGGACAACGGATACTCACGCAAACCTCAGGTCCTGTATGACATCACACTGATGTTGGACAACAGGATGTCTTCATCCGACATACAGGACTTCATGCTGGAGTTCACAGCCAGCGAATGCAAAGCAAGCAAGCAAGCAAGAATTGGGCACGCAGGCCTGTTTGACATTCTGCCCTTCTCTCTTTCCTCGTATACATTATTTCATTCATACATCTGGTACATCATTCATACATCAGGTACATCATTCATATATCAGGTACATCATTCATATATCAGGTACATCATTCATATATCAGGTACATCATTCATATATCAGGTACATCATTCATACATCAGGTACATCATTCATACGTCAGGTACATCATTCATACATCAGGTACATCATTCATACATCAAGTCATACAGGTATGGGGTACTAGCCCCGTATCTGTACACTGATGGACACTCCATGGGTGGTGTGGCTGCCTTTGCTGCCCCATATCTGTACACTGATGGACACTCCATGGGTGGTGTGGTCAGTATCATGCTGACTGCCTCTGCTGCCCAAGACATTTGCTGGTGCCCATTTTGACTGTGTCACTGGAACAGAAATCCCTGCCTCAATGGAGATTGGAACACATGACCACTGAACCAGCAAGCAAACGTTCTAGTAGCTGTACTATCACATTTCCTACAGTCTGATATATTTGAGAGAGAGAGAGAGAGAGAGAGAGACTTGATTTCTGGACAAACATGATTGTGTCTCCTCTCGGAGAACCAAACCCCAGACTTCTGAGATAATAAAGTACTACCACTCTTGCATGAAAACACATCTGTATAAAACCTTCCCAAAAGAAACCATGTTTACTCTGAATTTGTCTATAACCTAGTTAACTTGATGGCATGTCTGAGCTTTTACACTTGTAATCTAGCCTGTCTTATTATATATACAATTATATTAATGATAGACTTGAGCATATTTCTGTTGCCAGGAAACAGAGAGGTCTTCTGAAACTGTGTTCCAAATCCATTGTGTTTGTTCCCAAGGAAATACAGTTTCCTATTATCAAGGTACTTGTAGAATGTTATTACTGCTCGCACACATGACTGTTTTCACCATTGATTGTTAGTATTAATGAACTAGGTAATCACATAGAACATATACATGAATGTTTGTGAAGTATGAGACCTTTACATATACTAGGCCACAGCAGTATTAGGTGGGGTGACCAGTTCTCTTGTCATATCCTCAATAATATTGTTGTGGGTATCTATCTCTGCTACAGCAGTATTAGGTGAGGTGACCAGTTCTCTTGTCATATCCTCAATAATATTGTTGTGGGTATCTATCTCTGCTACAGCAGTATTAGGTGAGGTGACCAGTTCTCTTGTCATATCCTCAATAATATTGTTGTGGGTATCTATCTCTGCTACAGCAGTATTAGGTGAGGTGACCAGTTCTCTTGTCATATCCTCAATAATATTTTTGTGGGTATCTATCTCTGCTACAGCAGTATTAGGTGAGGTGACCAGTTCTCTTGTCACATCCTCAATAATATTGTTGTGGGTATCTATCTCTGCTACAGCAATATTAGGTGAGGTGACCAGTTCTCTTGTCATATCCTCAATAATATTGTTGTGGGTATCTATCTCTGCTACAGCAGTATTAGGTGGGGTGACCAGTTCTCTTGTCACATCCTCAATAATATTGTGGGTATCTATCTCTGCCACAGCAGTATTAGGTGGGGTGATCTCTTGTCATATCCTCAATAATATTGTGGGTATCTTATCTCTGCTACAGCAGTATTAGGTGAGGTGACCAGTTCTCTTGTCATATCCTCAATAATATTGTGGGTATCTATCTCTGCTACAGCAGTATTAGGTGAGGTGACCAGTTCTCTTGTCACATCCTCAATAAAATTGTGGGTATCTTATCTCTGCCACAGCAGTATTAGGTGGGGTGATCTCTTGTCATATCCTCAATAATATTGTGGGTATCTTATCTCTGCTACAGCAGTATTAGGTGAGGTGACCAGTTCTCTTGTCATATCCTCAATAATATTGTGGGTATCTATCTCCGCTACAGCAGTATTAGGTGAGGTGACCAGTTCTCTTGTCACATCCTCAATAATATTGTTAGTTAGTTAGTTAGTTAGTCACAGTTCCAACTTCACAGCAATGGGTCGTCCCCATTATGCTTCGTTCCTGTGCCAGTGAATATCACACAAAATGCTCCCCACTGCCAAATGTGAAAAGTGAAAAAGACAGGAGTCTCGACAAACAACAGCCCGCACAGATACACTGTGCATAATGCCGCCGCCAGAATGTCAACACAATAGTCCCCCACAAAACACCCAGTTCATTTCTGATGGAATCGGCAGTCATTTTCCCATCTGGATGTTTCCTAGATGTTCACCCACACAGTCCACGAAATACAGTTCATCGTCGATGGCAGTGGCAGTCAACCAGAAGCCCAGCAGCCACGCATTTCTGCATAAGGCAAAAACCGGTCAACTCTGGGACATAGCCATCTGCCATCGCTCCGAACATGCAGTCACGTTCCAAAACACCTCGGGCAGATTCAAAAGCATTTCACACGAAACTCACAGCTCACAGTGTCGCGCCACGCACTCACTCAGTAGCAGG
This sequence comes from Cepaea nemoralis, assembly GCA_014155875.1. NCBI lineage: Eukaryota > Metazoa > Mollusca > Gastropoda > Stylommatophora > Helicidae > Cepaea > Cepaea nemoralis. Next base: position 84,806 of record JACEFZ010012374.1, read on the forward strand.
GCGACGGAACCATCAAGCCTCCTTAGTCGCCTCTTACGACATGCGTGGTAGGCTGCAGTGTTGCTATTCTTTGCTTCCCTTATGGGCCTCGGCAACACACAATAATATTGTTGTGGGTATCTATCTCTGCCTCACATATGTAAAGAAGACCCCAGCTTATGAAGGTCAGAGTTCAAACACTTAATGTAGCTAAGTTTTGCATATTGTCAGTTTTCATGTTTCATATTAGAACTTGATGACGAGAATAAGACCCTCCTCAAAATGTTGCCATATTGACTGTTGTAACTGAGACTGCATAGTCTAGCATCATATGTATGCAACAGTCACAAATCTTATGATAACGTACATTGGATAGAGCACATAAAAGAGCCTGACACCTCTCCTCCCTTCCCCCCCCCCCCCCCCCCCCCCCCCCCCCCCCCCCCCAACACTTCATGGAGATAAATGGAGGAAGAGAAGAAGAAGAAGTAGACAGGTCTGATGCAAACAACAATCTCTGCCTGCCACCCAGAAGACCGTGGTGTGGCTACCTGCAGGTGAGGTCACAGTGCAGGTGAGAATGCAAAACCAGCACCAGATTTCACTGGCCCAGACCTGGTCATGGAGCTCGTGTCTACAGAGTGCTCAGTCTGACTGACACTTCCAGGATAGCAATGCCTGCCTGCTGATGTGAGGTTACCATTGCTGGATTCTGGACTAGAAGGGGGAGGAGGAACAATGCAAAATAGTTCAATATTTATAGGCTGATATAGGCTTGACATTGATAACCTGAAGTCTTGGAAGAAGAAAACCACTTTATTTGTTATCTCTAAACCATTATTGACATTGATAACTGAAGTCTTAAAAGAGGAAACCACTTTATTTATCTCTTGGCATTGATAACTGAAACTAGGGAGAGGTGGTCGAGCTTTTGTGAGATCAGATGAAAAAGGCAGGGGAACAGATTCAGAACCTGTATATGGAAAGAATGATATTGCGGGGGATCAGCATTGGTTCTGGAAGAATCTCAAAACTGAGAGGGAAGACCAGGAAAACTTTTGATCAGATAGCAGTGGGAATGATTAGTAGTGTGACTCTTCGCTGGCTGTTGAATGAGGAGACGGAATGTGTGTCCTGAGTGCAGTGATGTTGGTTCGTTGCTCAACTCAACTCAACAGGGAAACTCTTTATTTGTTATCTCTTGGCATTGATAACTGAAGTCTGGAAGAAAAACAACTTTTATCATTTGCCATTTAACTTCCTCATAATCTCTGAATGTTTGAGTAAAGGTGACAACTGATTAGCCACTGTGTTTGCTTGTTTGCAATATTGTTTCTGTCTCTGCATCGAATTTTCATCCTGTGTACAAATGCTGTCTACGTATCTGCACTCTGAGACTTGTTTTATTTTGGTATTGCCTTTCCTTTAGGTATATTTTGTGGATGTTGTGACCAGTGATGTTGGGATCAGTGACCATTGAGTCAGGTCTTAGTCAGATATGACTGAGCTACCATATGACAGTAGACGGTACTACCTGCTTTCTGTCAGCGCCGAATGTTGGGCGGCGCTTACCAAACCCGACACCCCACATTGTGCCAACGGCTTCGGGCGGAAGAGCGCAATTGGGAGGGTACTAGCCTTATCCTGGTGCGAGGAAATGCAACCCAAAGACAAAATAAGTCATGGCAGGGCAGACCAGGCCCTAAGCCTTGGTTGGCAGCTGGTCTAGGATCGAAGCTCCGACAGGCGGACAGTTAGAGCATTGCTTTGCTGATCCGGCAGCTTCTGCAGCTTGTCTTGTTCCAGATTATAGGTGTCAACTTTCCTCTGGAGTGAACTAGGCAGGCCAGAGAGAGGGATCATGCTGCATGGGCAACACATGGTTTCTTTATTTTAGCCCAGGCTTTGTGCTATAGAGAGACTCTTCTTTATGGCAGTGAAACCTGGACAACTTACTCACGCCAAGAGAAACGTTTACACAGCTTTCATATGCGGTTTCTGCGAAGAATACTTGGTATTAAGTGGCAAGACAAAATCACAAATACTGAAGTATTGGAAAGATCAGGTTGTGTGACGGTGTATTCCATGCTCATTCTTCGTAGACTTAGATGGATAGGACACATTAGGAGGATGGATGATGGTAGAATACCAAAGGACATCTTTTTTGGTGAATTACAGACGGGTAGGAGATCTCAGGGTCGGCCTCTACTACGATACAAAGATGTGTGTAAGTGGGACATGATTGATACATTGATAATGCACATTGGGAGCATGTCGCCGCTGAACGTGTTGCATGGAGGGCAACTATCAGAAATGGAATAAAGACAAAGGAGAAAATGATTGCAGATAAAGCACACACAGAGCGTGAGAGACGTAAGATGGTGCAAAATGGTGGAAGTGACCATGTTTTCACATGCACCTACTGTGGGCAAACATTTGCAGCAAGACTTGGCCTTACCAGCCACACTCGCCACCGCCATGGATCGTAGTTATTAAGCCTTTTTGAAGCACAATGTACCAAACTATCGTCTGTCAAGACGGAAAGCTGCCAATGATGTGACCAGTAATACACTCATAAGTGTCAATACTAGAAGTTTTAAAATATCAACTAATGGTAATGTTTCTTTTAAATATTTGGGGAAGACGGTAAACATTTAGTCACATTTTTTTCTTCTGAATGTAAAATGATGTGATTTTCTTGTCTTGTGGAACGATTGCTCTGATGATGTTCTCTCTGTCCACATTAGTTTCCACTGAAGTTTGTGCACAACATTGATGAATGGTCTGGTGGACTTTTCTCCAAGTGAGTAACATTGTTTGTCATTGTTGCTTCAGGTTGTAGCCTTCTGGTTGTGTAGCAGGTGGCAGGAGAGTCAACGTGTCTAACTCTCACATCATTGCATGAGTCAACGTGTCTAACTCTCACATCATTGCATGAGTCAACGTGTCTAACTCTCACATCATTGCATGAGTCAACGTGTCTAACTCTCACATCATTGCATGAGTCAACGTGTCTAACTCTCACATCATTGCATGAGTCAACGTGTCTAACTCTCACATCATTGCATGAGTCAACGTGTCTAACTCTCACATCATTGCATGAGTCAACGTGTCTTAACTCTCACATCATTGCATGTGTGTCTGATTCTGGGTCAAGCTTGGGATTAAAAGACAAATCCTCAGTTTCAGGGAAACCCTTGAGACCATAAACGAACATGAGAAATAGCATTTATATTATCTAGTGTCTCCTTTTGTCTCTACTTGTTTTCTCTTCCTCGCTATGATACCTGTGAATTTATTTATCATGTGAAGAAAAAATCCGAAGCCTGTACACAGAGTGGTGATTGGGCGAGCAAGCCACCTGTATTCCACAGCAGTGGTATGGATAAAAACTGCTGTCAGAATGCATTAGCAGTTATATGTATGGGGGAAAAAACAAACTGGCAGCACAAATAGCATCGTGCACATAAAAAAAACTGCTGACACAAACCAGCATCATACAAATAAAAAAATGGTGCTGACACAAACCAGCATCGTATAAATAAAAAAAAGCTGCTGACACACACCAGCATCTTATAAATAAAGAAACTTACTGACACACACCAGCATCCTATAAATAAAGAAACTTACTGACACACACCAGCATCCTATAAATAAAGAAACTTACTGACACACACCAGCATCCTATAAATAAAGAAACTTACTGACACACACCAGCATCCTATAAATAAAGAAACTTACTGACACACACCAGCATCCTATAAATAAAGAAACTTACTGACACACACCAGCATCCTATAAATAAAGAAACTTACTGACACACACCCTTAATTGGTCGTCCGAACAATAGTGTAGCAGGTGGAAGACCTGTGGCAGCATGTGGTACTTCTCGAAAGGCAAACATTGCTGCTGATAAGTACACGTCCCAACTATCTGGTTTCTCCTGGGCTAACTTGTTCAAGATCGATTTGAGAGTCCCTGTATATTTGTCCACAAGACCCACAGAATGCTCACTACTCTAAACAGATAAGGGTCTATCATGATATGCATGAGGCATGTAAAAGGGAAGTTGACTTACGTAGAAGTTTGTTGCTTTAATTCTTTGAATCTGTCCTCATCCTGGGAAGGTTAACCAGTCAACAAATGCCCACAGAAATCGGATGTGTCGGCCTAACGGTGCAAGAACGCAGCTCTGCTATAAACAGGCACAATGCAATCACATCTGAAAAAACTCTCCGGATGAATGCAGCAGCAGAAGAAGAAGAATCTGTCCACAGACACACTTTTGTCTGAGACGTTTGTCTGTTGTCTCAGTTCACTCACGTAGCTGTTTATGCATGTGTTTGTGTATTTGCAATGCTGTCTCTTGTATAAAGTTGGGAAACTTTATGTTTGTCTTTGTCTCCAACAGGGTCGAGCGTGTCATCAAAATTATCACGGATCAGACAGTGGAGATGAAAGAAAAAAATATTACAGCTCCGTTTGTGTTCAGGAAGGTATTGTACATTGTGCAGTGCTGGGTTGTGTTTCACTGGGTCTGTAGGAGTTGCTCCTTATCTCTTGGATTCTGTAATCCCTGCAGTCTGCACTTACATATTGTACAATCTCAGATTTATCTGGGAAGTGGTGGGGGGGGGGGGCAGTGTTTAGGATAGTGCTAGAATAACAAATGAATATGTTCAAAATGGAATAATCTGAAATTCCAAAATTAAAGAAAGTGGGTCGTCAGACTTGGATGACTGAAGAAATTTTACAGCTAATGGAAACAAGAAGACAGAACAAAAATAATCCTGTAAAATATAAAGAAATTCACAGAAAAGTCAGAACATTATGTAAGGAGGCAACAGAAGCATGGCTTGAGAAAAATTGCATAGAAATTGAAAAACAACACAACAGTAAAAATACTAAACTAATGCACAAAAGAATTCAGGAGCTTACTAAACAAAGAACACATACATCAGCAGGCTGCCTAAAGACAAAAGATGGAAAAATCATAATAGACAAAGATCAGATTTTACATGTATGGTCAGATTATGTGAAAAACCTTTATGATGATAACAGAGAAGAACAGTATGATATTCAAAATAATAATGAAGGACCATCAAATTTGAAGATGGATGTTCAGAATGCTCTTAACCATATGAAAACTGGCAAGACCCCCGGTTCAGACAGCATCACAACAGAAATGATTAGTGCTTTAGAAGAATTCGGAATAGATAAAGTTACCAGACTCCTGAATACAATATATGATACTGGAGATATACCTCATAAATTATGTAATTCTGTATTTATTGCAATCCTAAAGAAATCAGGAGCCTTGGAATGTGATCAACATCGAACAATTAGTATAATGAGCCACATCACGAAGATTTTGCTAAGAATTATCATGCAAAGAGTTAGGAAGAAAATACAACCTGAAATAGGAGAGGAACAATGTGGGTTTGTAGAAGGCAAGGGTACAGTAAATGCTGTGTATATACTGAGAACAGTAATTGAACGTTCTATAGAAGTAAACAGAAATCTACACCTTTGCTTTATTGACTACACAAAGGCTTTCGATAAAGTGAGACATGTCAACATGATAAGGATGCTTGAAGATCTACAAATTGATGGGAAAGACCTTAGACTTGTAAAAAAACATATTTTGGAAACAACAAGCTGCCATAAGAGTTGATAATGAAGTGGGTCAATATCAGCCTATTAAGAGAGGTGTGAGACAGGGATGTGTAATGTCTCCAGATTTTTTTGTTTCCTGTACAGTGAAAATATTTTCAGAAATATAGAAGATATGGAAGGAATCAACATTGGGGACGATACATCAATAACGTTAGATATGCAGATGATACAGTCTTGATTGCAGACAATGAACAGGACCTGCAACATTTAGTAGATGCGGTTGTTGCACAGTGTGAACAACTTGGGTTAGAATTGAATTGTAAGAAGACACAGATTATGGTTGCCACTAGGAAGGAAGAAATACCACAATGAATATAGAAGTAAATCGGCATATTCTTAAACAAGTGAATTGGTACAGCTATCTCAGAACAGTCATAACATCTGATGGAAGATGCCTTGAATAGATTAGAACAAGAATTCCATTGTGAAGGTTAGATGAAAAACATACTGACCAATAAAAAGATATCAATTAAAACGAGAAAAAGAGTGTTGAAGTGTACTTTTATATGGATGTGAAGCGTGGACAATGAGCAGACAAGCTGAAAAACATCTGATGGCTCTGGAAACGTGGTTTCTGAGGAAAATGCAAAGAATACCAAGGACAGCCAGAAAGACCAATGAACAAGTCCTTCAAGAAACAAATGAAGATCGTAAACTGATTAGAGACATTAGATGTAGACAGTCAACATTTTTTGGGCATGTTATGAGAAGAAATGAATTGGAGAACTTGGTGACGACTGGCAAGATCGAAGGGAAGAGACCAAGGGAAACACCAAGAAGTAAATACCTGAATGGCTTGGCCACGTGGCATGGTCGAGACAGAAACATGGAGCTGATCCACGACTCTGGTGATTGAGTGAGATGGCAAAACATGACCGCCCATGCTTATCGGCATAGCACATGATTGATGGATGGATGATTAATGGTACAGGTATTCACAGCCTTACTGCAGTGAACCTCACTTCTGTGTGCTGGGTTGGTCTTTGAGTCCAGTGACTGTGTGAACTCATGCAACAAGTGATGTGATAGTTCTCTAGCTGGGTCCTTGACTGCACTGCCTTGCCTATCAGAGGGACAAAATATATTACAGACAGGTCATAGTGCCCAGTGGATAGTATAGTGCTCTAGCTGGGTCCTTGACTACACTGCCTTGCCTATCAGAGGGACAAAATATACTACAGACAGGTCATAGTGCCCAGTGGATAGTATAGTGCTCTAGCTGGATCCTTGACTGCACTGCCTTGCCTATCAGAGGGACAAAATATATTACAGACAGGTCATAGTGCCCAGTGGATAGTATAGTGCTCTAGCTGGGTCCTTGACTACATTGCCTTGCCTATCAGAGGGACAAAATATATTACAGACAGGTCATAGTGCCCAGTGGATAGTATAGTGCTCTAGCTGGGTCCTTGACTGCACTGCCTTGCCTATCAGAGGGACAAAATATATTACAGACAGGTCATAGTGCCCAGTGGATAGTATAGTGCTCTAGCTGGATCCTTGACGACACTGCCTTGCCTATCAGAGGGACAAAATATACTACAGACAGGTCATAGTGCCCAGTGGATAGTATAGTGCTCTAGCTGGGTCCTTGACTGCACTGCCTTGCCTATCAGAGGGACAAAATATATTACAGACAGGTCATAGTGCCCAGTGGATAGTATAGTGCTCTAGCTGGGTCCTTGACTACATTGCCTTGCCTATCAGAGGGACAAAATATATTACAGACAGGTCATAGTGCCCAGTGGATAGTATAGTGCTCTAGCTGGGTCCTTGACTGCACTGCCTTGCCTATCAGAGGGACAAAATATATTACAGACAGGTCATAGTGCCCAGTGGATAGTATAGTGCTCTAGCTGGGTCCTTGACTACACTGCCTTGCCTATCAGAGGGACAAAATATACTACAGACAGGTCATAGTGCCCAGTGGATAGTATAGTGCTCTAGCTGGGTCCTTGACTACACTGCCTTGCCTATCAGAGGGACAAAATATACTACAGACAGGTCATAGTACCCAGTGGATAGTATAGTGCTCTAGCTGGGTCCTTGACTGCACTGCCTTGCCTATCAGAGGGACAAAATATATTACAGACAGGTCATAGTGCCCAGTGGATATTATAGTGCTCTAGCTGGGTCCTTGACTGCACTGCCTTGCCTATCAGAGGGACAAAATATATTACAGACAGGTCATAGTGCCCAGTGGATAGTATAGTGCTCTAGCTGGGTCCTTGACTACATTGCCTTGCCTATCAGAGGGACAAAATATATTACAGACAGGTCATAGTGCCCAGTGGATAGTATAGTGCTCTAGCTGGGTCCTTGACTGCACTGCCTTGCCTATCAGAGGGACAAAATATATTACAGACAGGTCATAGTGCCCAGTGGATAGTATAGTGCTCTAGCTGGGTCCTTGACTACACTGCCTTGCCTATCAGAGGGACAAAATATACTACAGACAGGTCATAGTGCCCAGTGGATAGTATAGTGCTCTAGCTGGGTCCTTGACTACACTGCCTTGCCTATCAGAGGGACAAAATATACTACAGACAGGTCATAGTACCCAGTGGATAGTATAGTGCTCTAGCTGGGTCCTTGACTGCACTGCCTTGCCTATCAGAGGGACAAAATATACTACAGACAGGTCATAGTACCCAGTGGATAGTATAGTGCTCTAGCTGGGTCCTTGACTGCACTGCCTTGCCTATCAGAGGGACAAAATATATTACAGACAGGTCATAGTGCCCAGTGGATAGTATAGTGCTCTAGCTGGGTCCTTGACTGCACTGCCTTGCCTATCAGAGGAACAAAATATACTACAGACAGGTCATAGTACCCAGTGGATAGTATAGTGCTCTAGCTGGGTCCTTGACTGCACTGCCTTGCCTATCAGAGGGACAAAATATATTACAGACAGGTCATAGTGCCCAGTGGATAGTATAGTGCTCTAGCTGGGTCATTGACTGCACTGCCTTGCCTATCAGAGGGACAAAATATATTACAGACAGGTCATAGTGCCCAGTGGATAGTATAGTGCTCTAGCTGGGTCCTTGACTGCACTGCCTTGCCTATCAGAGGGACAAAATATATTACAGACAGGTCATAGTGCCCAGTGGATAGTATAGTGCTCTAGCTGGGTCCTTGACTGCACTGCCTTGCCTATCAGAGGGACAAAATATACTACAGACAGGTCATAGTACCCAGTGGATAGTATAGTGCTCTAGCTGGGTCCTTGACTGCACTGCCTTGCCTATCAGAGGGACAAAATATACTACAGACAGGTCATAGTGCCCAGTGGATAGTATAGTGCTCTAGCTGGGTCCTTGACTGCACTGCCTTGCCTATCAGAGGGACAAAATATACTACAGACAGGTCATAGTGCCCAGTGGATAGTATAGTGCTCCAGCTGGGTCCTTGACTGCACTGCCTTGCCTATCAGAGGGACAAAATATACTACAGACAGGTCATAGTACCCAGTGGATAGTATAGTGCTCTAGCTGGGTCCTTGACTGCACTGCCTTGTCTATCAGAGTGACAAAATATACTACAGACAGGTCATAGTACCCAGTGGATAGTATAGTGCTCTAGCTGGGTCCTTGACTGCACTGCCTTGCCTATCAGAGGGACAAAATATACTACAGACAGGTCATAGTGCCCAGTGGATAGTATAGTGCTCTAGCTGGGTCCTTGACTGCACTGCCTTGCCTATCAGAGGGACAAAATATATTACAGACAGGTCATAGTGCCCAGTGGATAGTATACTTCTTCACTAACATGGCAGTCTGGATTCAATCCCCGGTGTACACTGGGTTGCTATCTGGTCCTGGCATTTACTTAGCCTGATAAACCAGATGCCAGATATTTGCCGGGAATGAAAGACAGCCTGGTCTCCCTACCTGACAGTGATGTCATGTGGTGAGTGTGAACTTGTGTTAGTGGACTCATGTTGTTGCCGTCAGATTGACTGCTTGTTTCCTCATCAAGCAGGAGGATACGCACCACCTGTTCTCCCTGAACTATGCAGCAGTGGATGATTGCCTGCCACAGATGTGTCAGTTACACAGAGCCTCCACCCTGCCCCCGGGAGACCAGCAGGCTATGGTGGGTGGCTTGTCATTGATTGTCATTGCCAATGTCAATGTCATTGATTGTCATTGTCCTTGATTGTAATTGCCATTGATTGTCATTGATTGTCATTGTCATTGATTGCCATTGTCATTGATTGCCATTGTCCTTTATTGTCATTGTCATTTGTTGTCATTGATTGCCATTGTCATTGATCATCATTGTCTTGATTGTCATTGATAATGACTGAAATTGATTTTGATTGTGACTATAGTTGATTGCTGCAGTAATTGATTGTGTGACATATAATTTGTTGTGACTGTAATTGATTATGACTATAATTCGCTGTGACTGTAGTTGTTTGTGACTGTAATTGATTGTGTCTGATTGATGTTGAATGTTATTGATTGTGACCATAATTGATTGATTGCAATTGTCTCTTGCAGCTGAACGCCATCATGTTGTCTAGACAGTCGAGGGTCAAGTTTAACACCAGCTGGTAGGTATCCAGATGATCAGCTCATTCATATGAGTTTATGTTGCACACAGCAAAATGAACAACATCTTATGCAGTGAATCCTTTTATTTGGAGGCTTGAAATAGAGCTCATGTATGTTACCTGGACCAGTTATGAGCTATGGCTGAATCCGGAACAATTAGTAATAAGCAAACATATCACTTGAAGGCACAGAGATGAGGTGTTACAGAAGAATGATGAGAGGTCCTTGGACAGCCAAAATGAGTAATCTAAATGTTTTCAAAGAGGCTAAGATACAAACATCAGAAAGAGGTATCTGACATTTGTGGCCACATTATGAGAAGAGAAAAACTGGAACATGTTGTGACAACTGGATACATTTGTGGAAATAGAGATTGAGGAAGACAGAGAAAAGAGAAGATTCTTGTGTCATGGTATGGAAAGGTGTCAGCACAGGAATTGATGCATTCTCTAGAAGTTCACAACACATGGAGAAGCATGATTGCCCCTGCCATGTGGCAAAGTACTTGGTTATGAGCATGTTTCCATCATATGCACAGTCAACTAGACCTTTGTTCCTCACATAGATTTGTTGGTTCTTCACATAGATTTGATGGTTCCTCACATAGATTTGTTGGTTCCTTGCATAGATTTGTTGGTTCCTTGCATAGATTTGATGGTTCCTCATATAGGTTTGTTGGTTCCTCACATAGATTTGTTGGTTCCTCACATAGATTTGTTGGTTCCTTGCATATATTTGTTGGTTCCTCACATAGATTTGTTGGTTCCTGACATAGATTTGTTGGTTCCTGACATAGATTTGTTGGTTTCTCACATAGATTGGTTGGCTCCTCACATAGATTTGCATGGAGATGTCTACTTACAAGGTCAAATGTGTTGCCTTGCTTGTTTAGTATCCATTTGATGTTTCTTCTTCTTCTTCTTCTTCTTCTTCTTCTTCTTCTTCTTCTTCTTCTTCTTCTTCTTCTTCTTCTTCTTCTTCTTCTTCTTCTTCTTCTTCTTCTTCTTCTTCTTCTTCTTCTTCTTCTTCTTCTTCTTCTTCTTCTTCTTCTTCTTCTTCTTCTTCTTCTTCTTCTTCTTCTTCTTCTTCTTCTTCTTCTTCTTCTTCTTCTTCTTCTTCTTTCGTTCTCTTGAAATATGTCTATAACTGCAATGTTGTCACTTGTATGAATCTAACAGTCTTTGTTAGTCCACTCAGTGGTCCATAGAGTTTATCTTCCACTGTTGTCTCTCTAGGCCAGAAGGTTCGCCTGGATATGTTGTAGTTTGGGCAGTCCTGGAGTATGTGCTCTGCTGTCTACGACACCAAACAACATGTGCACATCGCTCAGTCACCAATCTTGAATTTTATGTACATGTAGTTGCGTAATCTGTTGTGCCCTGTTCTGAGGTGCAGAATAATGACCTGTTCTGGTCTGTCCATAATGTGGTAATCGTCTTGAGTAGGGTTTGATGGCTTTCTGACTGATTTGATCATTCTTTTCTTTTGGTGGAATGTAATAGGCACATCAGGCTGTTCTTCTTTGGCTCCTTCCTAAGCCAATCGATCATCTCTGTCGTTTCCGGGTACTCCACAGTGGGATGGTATCCACTGTATGGTGACCTTATGCTGACTGCTAAGTTCAGAAAGTAGTGTCCTTAGAACTGGCAATTTCCCAGACAGAGTGCCACTATTACTGATCTTGCATCTGTCAATATCACCACAGGTTGTCTACCATGGCTGGTATTTTGTAATTTCTCTATTGCTATCTTGAACGCCTCAATTTCAGCATCATAGTTATGGCAGTACTTTCCTGTTGGAACTCTGGCCGTGTCCTTAGTATTATTTGGGTATTCTATATACACTCCCGCTCCTCCATTTCGAACAGCATTTTGCGCTGACCTATCTGTATTGTTTATACATAACTTTCTTGGTCTTTCTCTGGCTCTATGTCCAGATCTCATTTGCTTGTATGCTCTTATCAGTTGTTGATCAGGTTTCATCCTCATCAGGTGTCCATACCACTTTGCTTGTTATCTGTCAATGAATTCTTTACATGATGTTACACCTGTGATGTGCCATATGTCATCATTTCACATTGCTCTCTTTAGGTACCCTCAGCACGTGTTCCCAAGATTTCATCTGACATTTGATCAGTTGTCTCTGGTGGGATGTTGATAGGGACCCAGTTTGACATTGGTAGCCAGGTGCTGGAAGACAAATGTGTCATTGGTCTCTTGATTTCCATCATAATCTTTGAATGTTTGATTAAAGATAATGGCTGATAAGCAACATTGTTTGCCATCTAACATGATATCTTGCTACTATCTCTGTGTCGAATTTTCCTTCTTCTGTCAAAATGTTGCCTATGTATTTGAACTTTGTGACTCTCCCCCGATGTGTCTCCACCTTGCCGTGGTGGGGGAGCTTGAGTGTCCCGTTGACCCCATGTGCTTGCCGATGGGTGGAAACTACATATCGGACAGCGTATGGGATAGGGACCAGACTAAGAGAGACACAACCTGCTGCTCTGCAGGAGACTGAGGATAGCAGTCAAAAGTTTAAATCAGGCGCATGAAGGCAGTTCTTGTTTCGGACAATACTCGAAGGCTCTCTGTCGAGGGTTTAGGCTGAACGCCTCTAAGCCACAGACCCTCGAATCTGAGAGTCGGGCCGATATCCACCTACCGAAAAATTGGAATCGAGATACTGAGCAAGCTACATGCCCAGTTCTGACACTTGTTTGAAGGCTCTCAGCTGAGGGATATGTTGGATTCCCGGATGAGATGGCCTGACCGTTTCTCACTGACTGCTGCACGAAGGTAAGGTGCTGAGCCGGCAGCACATGTAGCCTACCTCGTGAGCGAGTACAAAAAGTCAGTAAAATGCCCCAGTCGAAGGAAATGGTTACGAAAACTGTCTGTATCTAACTCATAGAGAGTGTAGATAAAAGTGGAGAAACGTCTCAATAACGCGAAATGGAACGCACGGCGAGCGAACCTATTGCGTGGTCCAAAGTCAAAAGCAAAAGCTTACCGAGTGGATGTCGCCCGCAGTCTGACCGCCCCTGGAGCTCACTTGAGCGACCAGTGGTAAGCGAGATGCCCAATACATGGAAGTGAGGAACTAAAGCAGCCATGAGCAGGACGTGGCAACTCCTCGGGTGAGCCCAGTCTCGGAGCAATATGTGCCGGCTCTGCAGTTATGGAAGCCTCCTTGGATAGCGAGGGACTGCCCATTGTCTGCCCCTGCCTTCCCTTGAGGGCCGACCGCGATGTCGTTGGTCGTTCTATCTTGACCAGCTGAGATGTGGGCGACATCACAACAGTCTAACGTGCCTCGAAATCAGAGGAAGGTTAACCTCATTAAAAAATGCCCGCCGGAAGTCGGAAGTGTCGTCCTACGGGTGGCAAACTAAAAATTGACACTACGCAATTACGTCCGAGTGAAATGTCTCGTCCGAATGTCTCTCGTGCTAGGAACAGCTCTGACTACCTAGTTTCCGAATGCCGCTCTTGTTCGGAACAGCTCTGACTAGGTAGTTTTCCGAATGTCCCCCGTGCCTGGAACAGCTCTGATGGGTACAGGGACAAGCACATGTCCGAAAACTCGCTTAGTGGAAACCAACCGCAGAGCTGACTGGTTTGTGCAGAAACGGCCCAGGGCGAGCGAAATGCCCAATATATTGAAGTGAGGAATTAAAACAGCCATGAGCAGGACGTGACGATTCCCTCGGTAACCCCAGCACCAGAGCGTTATGTGCCGGCTCTGCAATTATGGAAGCCACCCAGGATGGCGGAAAATGCTATGGACTGTCCCTGCCTTCACTTGAGGGATAACCGTGTAGTCTTCGACTGTTCCAACTTGACCAGCTGAGATGTGGACGGTACCACAAAAGTGAGAGTCTCCCAGGATTGCTAACCTGGTCAAAAATGCACGCTAAAAGTCGGATGTGTTGGCCTGAGGGTTTCGACCCGAGGGTGCCTAACCAGACACACCGCAATCACATCTGAAAAAATCACTCCGGATGAACGCAAAGAAGAACTTTGTGACTTGTTTTTCTCTGGTGTTGTTAATTTGATGAGCCTGTTGGTTTTCTGAGTTTCATCGTTTCAGTCTTCTGGATTTTTATGTTGAATTTCTTAATTGTCATTGAAAGCAAATTGATATGGTTTAGAATTTTTATAGACTGAAACTCTGGCTGTCTGCCAGCATTAGCCTATTGAGTGAGTTAAAGCTACATCATAATCTGATTCCAGGCCTGTCAGGTCTGGCTTGAACAGTTGAGGTGAGATCACCCAGTCCTGATGTATGCCTGTTGTTCTGTCAACGTGTTCATGGGTCTGTCAGTTGTTCAGATCACATCGTTAAAACTCTGGTATAAAGTTCTAATGTTGCCTAACAGCTGCCCTTTTGGTCTGTAGTTTCTCATTTCTGAAAGAATGTTTTTGTCTACTCTGTCAAACACCATTTTCTTGTCAACAAATAGTATATTTAGCTCTTCATTGTATTCAGTTACTATTTCACTCAGTTGCGTGAAGGTGAATAAGTCATTTGTGCAACCCATTCTTCTTCTGAAACCAAATTGTGAATTGCTCACGTGTGTACTGACACATCTGTAGCTGAAGTATTTTATCTGTGTGACTTAATAACAAAATGTCCCTAAATGTTCCACATTTTCTAATGTTGCCATTGGCTTCCCACACTGGCACTTTCTTCCAGCTCTTTCCCCTCCTTATTTACTCGTCTGCTCCTTCTCCTTCACCCCACTTTGTCATCATTTTCTTCTTTTTCCTTATCCTCAGTCAAATGGCTACTCTTTAGTATACATTTACATGTTCAGTAATTCTGAATTGGAGACAGAAAACAAAGCATTGAAGATAGCTGGTTACCTTGCATTATAAATACATCATAAACCAGTGACTATATATTTTGTTTCTAATGCAATGAGATGACTGTTACATTGTAGAATGCCTTGCTAAGATTAGCCCTGGTCTAGGATGTAGACAGGAAGTACTGTAGATGTAGCAACTGAATGCACTGTTTGTTGCAGGTTGGAGGATATCTATGAGAAGATAATTATGGAAGTACGTGGAGACAGGATTACGCCACTTGTCACAAATCCAGGCCGTGTCATGCTCACATCCAGCAGACTTTACTTTCAGCCTTTCAGTAACATTGACAAGGTCAGTCTGAGTTTTATTAAACACAGAACTGTTGGGTTAAACTGAACACAGAGCTGTTAAAAAACTAGATCAATTTGAGTTTAATTAGACTTCAAACAAGGTTAGTGAGAATAAAATAAAGATGCCAGACATCCACTCATATACTGTCATCATATCTCCACGTCTCACACCTGAGAGACCAGTCACTCACTCCTGTACTGTTATCATAAATCCATACAATAATAAACTTGCTGATATTTTATGTAAAAATACACTCAGTAAAATTACACACAGTTAGCAACAAGTGAAATAAGTTCCCAAGTGTTGGACAAGTGATAGACAGTGTTTTGTTTCTGTTTCAGTGGCCAGTGCTGAAGTTACGCCTCAAGGACATCAGGAGACTGATATGCCGTCGTTTTCTCCTCCGACAGCTGGTAAGTCTAGCCTGTGTTTCTCATGGCAGTGAAAGAAGGCAGAGTTGAACATCAGAGATTAGTGTTGAATTAATGCCAGGCAAGGGGTAACTCTCTATAAGACTAATGGCCACCAGGCATGCAGTATGTTAGTCCTTTTTTGGCTGTTACACCAGGCAGTGTCATTTACTCTACGAACATAGTGAATTGTAGGCTTCACATCAACAAAAACTTATATTTCTGAGAAATTACCTGACATAACTCTATAAGGCATTCCTTTAAGTGCTGGTGACAAGTGCGCACAAAATTGTCTAATCTGCCTGTCAACATCTCTACAACTTGTAGACGTCACAACTACACAAACCTACTGTTTATTTGCTATTCATTTATTTATATGACACGTCACGTGGTTAGTATTCTGGTTTAAAAATTGTGCTTTGCCAGCCATTTGGCAGCACCTGAGAGTTATCATAATCATAACTGTGTCATTTCTAGCATGTTAGAAAATCACATGTTTTGTTCTGGGTAACCATAGCTGTTTTTCCCACTAAGTTGAGATTAATAATTTCTGCCTGTTGTTTGTTTTGAGAAGAATAATTAGTATCTATATACAAAACATGCCGGTCTCCCTAGTTGAGGGGTTGGCAGCTTTCTCTGTAACCCTTAATACTCTCGTGGTTGACATGAGCGTATGAGAATTGGAAGCGGTTCGAGTCGTGCCAGTGACTTATGAGAGTATGGAGCCAGTCGCTCAGAAAGCAATGGCAAACTACTGAGCGTAATCTTGCCAAGAAATCAACAATCAGCTGAAAGATGCTGATATTGACAGCGATGTCCTGTAAAGGATATGCAAAACATAAATGTTGTAACGTTTTGTATATAACACCCACTAAACTGCAGCCATAAAGTTAACTAAGAAAATGTTTCGGATACTGTATTTGACAAACAATAAACGATGACTCAAATACATTACCATAGCAATTAGGCATCTAAGACCAGGGTTGTGCAGACAGAAAGACATATTGTGATTTTGAAATTACCTTGGGGGTAACAAATGCTCCCCATTTGTAACAGGATTATTGACTATGTGTGTTACATATTTCAGCCAAAATATGATGAATCTATTCACTTCACATGATATGTAACTCTGTAGTGTGCAAGTAACGAGATGCAGTGAAATATGCCAGGCAATAAATTGTGCAACATATTGTTTGTGGCTTGTGTGTTTAAAATCACTAATGGAATACAATGATCTGATAATTATTATAACAAGTATGTATCTTGTTAAAAAAAAACATCATTGTCTGGCCTTTGTATTGTTGAAAATCATCATTTCTCTCTTGTCTTTGTCTTGTTGAGAATGATAATTTCTCTCTAGCGTTTGTCTTGTTGAGAATGATCACTTCTCTCCAGCATTTGTCTTGTTGAAAATGATAATGTCTCTCTGGTGTGTGTCTTGTTGAGAATGATAAATTCTCTCTGATGTGTGTCTTGTTGAGAATGATACATTCTCTCTGATGTGTGTCTTGTTGAGAATGATATCTTCTCTCTGGTATTTGTCTTGTTGACAATAATGATATTTTGCTTCACCATGAAGGGACTGGAGATTTACTGTGGTGACTGTGCCCCAGTGTCCCACTTGTACCTTGCCTTTCATACAGTGGAGACTCGTAACCAGGTGTATGAGGAGATTCTGAACCTGCCAGGTAAAACAGCTGTAGGTTATTATGATTTACCAATAAAACGATTATACATATTTAAATAACAAGGAGGGACCCAACCTCCATCAATGACTGTTGTGTTGCCACAGAATCATTGAGATAATGTGTTACAACATAATGCTGAACAACCAATAAACCACTACCTTACACTGACAACTGAGAGTCATGTGTTTTTCGAACACAACCGTATCTGCTACAGTGGAGTCATCCACTATGAACATGCAATTGGAAGCATGAATGAATGTTGTTGTTTTAATAAACAGAAATGAACATCGTAAACAGATCAAATGACTAAAAAAGAAGTGCTAAATACATTAGGAATGGACAGAGAATGACTAAATGAGATCATGAATCTACATATAGTATATTCCATTGATATTGTGATATTGCTGTGCTGTTTCTTTGATTACCTATAGTAGATTTAAGTTTCACATAAAATTCCTCCTTAATTGATTCAACCTACTTTTGTATGGATGTGAAGGCATGGACAATAAGCAGTCAAGCTGAAAAACAGCTAATGTCTGTGGAAATGTGGTTTCTGAGGAAAATGCAAAGAATACCATGGACAGACAGAAAAACCAATGAACAAGTCCTTCAAGAAACAAATGAAGATCATAAGCTGATTAGAGTCATTAGACGTAGACAGTCCATATTTTTTGGGCATGTTATGAGAAGAAATGACTTGGAGAACTTGGTGACAACTGACAAGATCGAGGGGAACAGACCAAGGGGAAGACCTAGAAGCAAGTACCTGGATGGCTTGGCCTTGTGGCATGGTCGAGACAGAAACACAGAGCTGATCCACGACTCTGGTGATCAAGTGAGATGGCAGAACATGACCGCCCACGCTTACCGGCATGGCACATGATGGATGATGGATGGATGGAAAGCTGGGTTATATTAATTTTTACTTACATTACAAGAACTCACTGCTTCCCACTCTGTTTCTACCTCATTAGATAGCATTAGGGGCACTCCTTCATTGTGAGGGACATTGTACTCTACAGCCTGAGAACAGCTCTATTTCACCTGTGTTTAGAAGCTGTTTGCCTGCCCCATTCCATCCTGTTTCACACAATTCCAAAAGCTAATCTGATATTTCATGTCCCCTACCACTTGTGTTCCCTTTCATAGCACCTACATAGTTCTAACATTCTAGGTGCCAGTTCTGGAGATTTTCCTAAGGGAAACGGGGCAAGTTAGTGATCTAGATTGCTTACAGCTTTCTCTACATTGCGTCATAGCTCTTCTAGGAGATTAGCCTTCTGACATCTGGGTTGGCAGAGTTATGTTTCAGTTCTGTTCTGACATCTGGGTTGGCAGAGTTATATTTCAGTTCTGTTCTGACATCTGGGTTGGCAGAGTTATATTTCAGTTCTGTTCTGACATCTGGGTTGGCAGAGTTATGTTTCAGTTCTGTTCTGACATCTGGGTTGGCAGAGTTATGTTTCAGTTCTGTTCTGACATCTGGGTTGGCAGAGTTATATTTCAGTTCTGTTCTGACATCTGGGTTGGCAGAGTTATATTTCAGTCCTGTTCTGACATCTGGGTTGGCAGAGTTATGTTTCAGTCCCGTTCTGTCATCTGGGTTGGCAGAGTTATGTTTCAGTCCTGTTCTGACATCTGGGTTGGCAGAGTTATGTTTCAGTTCTGTTCTGACATCTGGGTTGGCAGAGTTATGTTTCAGTCCTGTTCTGACATCTGGGTTGGCAGAGTTATGTTTCAGTCCTGTTCTGACATCTGGGTTGGCAGAGTTATGTTTCAGTCCTGTTCTGACATCTGGGTTGGCAGAGTTATGTTTCAGTCCCGTTCTGTCATCTGGGTTGGCAGAGTTATGTTTCAGTCCTGTTCTGACATCTGGGTTGGCAGAGTTATGTTTCAGTTCTGTTCTGACATCTGGGTTGGCAGAGTTATGTTTCAGTCCTGTTCTGACATCTGGGTTGGCAGAGTTATGTTTCAGTCCTGTTCTGACATCTGGGTTGGCAGAGTTATGTTTCAGTTCTGTTCTGACATCTGGGTTGGCAGAGTTATGTTTCAGTTCTGTTCTGACATCTGGGTTGGCAGAGTTATGTTTCAGTCCTGTTCTGACATCTGGGTTGGCAGAGTTATGTTTCAGTCCTGTTCTGACATCTGGGTTGGCAGAGTTATATTTCAGTCCTGTTCTGACATCAGGGTTGGCAGAGTTATGTTTCAGTCCTGTTCTGTAGACTTGTTCGTGGTTGGTTGGATGTTGCAGCTAGGTCTACTGCGTGTTGGGGTAGTCATTGCCACACCAGACCTGTCTAGTAGCCTCTGATGACATGCATGGTGGGTTAAAGGTTGACTATTGCCTGCTGCTCCCAAGGGTGCCGGTCACAGACTGGTGCTGACTGGTGGTGTCAGCGGTTGAAGGTTCTTGTTGTACACCAACATCAGGTTGGATGAATGAAGACGATAAAGTTTGTGTTAATGGATAATGACATGAAGAATTAACACATTTAATTATGTCTTCATTATCCAGGTTTAAATCTGGAAGATACAGACCAAGAAGATATGACCCTGAAGTGGCAAAGTGGGGTTATTTCAAACTCTGATTATCTTCTTTACTTGAACAGGTACATGTCATCTCTGTAGATTTGTGTGCCATTTATAATCTTGGCTGTAGATACATGTCATCTCTGTAGATTTGTGTGATGTATAATCTTGGCTGTAGCTATATGTCATCTCTGTAGATTTGTGTGTCATTTATAATCTTGGCTGTAGATACATGTCATCTCTGTAGATTTGTGTCATATATAATCTTGGCTGTAGCTGCATGCCATCTCTGTACATTTGTGGGTCATTTATAATCTTGGCTGTAGATACACATCATCTCTGTAGATTTGTGTGTCATGAATAATCTTGGCTGTAGCTAAATGTCATCTCAAAAATGTATGTATCGTGTATAATCTTAGATGTAGATACATGCCATCTATTTAGATAATTTCATGTATAATCATGAATGAAAGAACATGTGATGTCTGTAGATTATTTTAAATATAATCATAAATGAAAGAACATGTAATGTATATAGATTATTTCAACTACAATCATGAGCATAGTACATGTAATCTCTATAGATTATTCCAACTATAATCGTGAGTATAGAACATGTGATGTCTATAGATTATTCCAACTATAATCGTGAGTATAGAACATGTGATAGCCTTAAGCAGTGTTAAGATCGCATAAGGAATAGGTTTAGCTAGTGTATCTTGTGCCAGTTACACACACAACAATCATTCAATGGTCAGTGAGGAACGATGCTACCCTTAATCAGCAACAATACGGCAACAAGGACATGGGTTTTGCTTTCATAAACCACAGCTAAGCTATTTTAGAACATCACGCAGATGACAGAAACAAGAAGTCTCTCACAAGATAGTGCATGGTCATCACTATAAGGTGGACACTAGATATGGACATAGCTTGATGCTGTACTGCTAGGTCAAAGATGGTCATCACTATAAGGTGGACACTAGATATGGACATAGCTTGATGCTGTACTGCTAGACCAAAGATGGTCATCACTATAAGGTGGACACTGGATATGGACATAGCTTGATGCTGTACTGCTAGGTCAAAGATGGTCATCACTATAAGGTGGACACTGGATATGGACATAGCTTGATGCTGTACTGCTAGACCAAAGATGGTCATCACTATAAGGTGGACACTGGATATGGACATAGCTTGATGCTGTACTGCTAGACCAAAGATGGTCATCACTATAAGGTGGACACTAGATATGGACATAGCTTGATGCTGTACTGCTAGACCAAAGATGGTCATCACTATAAGGTGGACACTGGATATGGACATAGCTTGATGCTGTACTGCTAGACCAAAGATGGTCATCACTATAAGGTGGACACTGGATATGGACATAGCTTGATGCTGTACTGCTAGACCAAAGATGGTCATCACTATAAGGTGGACACTGGATATGGACATAGCTTGATGCTGTACTGCTAGACCAAAGATGGTCATCACTATAAGGTGGACACTGGATATGGACATAGCTTGATGCTGTACTGCTAGACCAAAGATGGTCATCACTATAAGGTGGACACTGGATATGGACATAGCTTGATGCTGTACTGCTAGACCAAAGATGGTCATCACTATAAGGTGGACACTGGATATGGACATAGCTTGATGCTGTACTGCTAGACCAAAGATGGTCATTACTATAAGGTGGACACTAGATATGGACATAGCTTGATGCTGTACTGCTAGACCAAAGATGGTCATCACTATAAGGTGGACACTAGGTATGGACATAGCTTGATGCTGTACTGCTAGACCAAAGATGGTCGTCACTATAAGGTGGACACTAGATATGGACATAGCTTGATGCTGTACTGCTAGACCGAAGATGGTCACCACTATAAGGTGGACACTAGATATGGACATAGCTTGATGCTGTACTGCTAGGTCAAAGATGGTCGTCACTATAAGGTGGACACTAGATATGGACATAGCTTGATGCTGTACTGCTAGACCGAAGATGGTCATCACTATAAGGTGGACACTAGATATGGACATAGCTTGTAGATATGGACATAGCTTGATGCTGTACTGCTAGACAAAAGATGGTCATCACTATAAGGTGGACACTAGATATGGACATAGCTTGATGCTGTACTGCTAGACCAAAGATGGTCGTCACTATAAGGTGGACACTATATATGGACATAGCTTGATGCTGTACTGCTAGACCGAAGATGGTCATCACTATAAGGTGGACACTAGATATGGACATAGCTTGATGCTGTACTGCTAGACCAAAGATGGTCATCACTATAAGGTGGACATTGGATATGGACATAGCTTGATGCTGTACTGCTAGACCAAAGATGGTCATCACTATAAGGTGGACACTAGATATGGACATAGCTTGATGCTGTACTGCTAGACCAAAGATGGTCGTCACTATAAGGTGGACACTAGATATGGACATAGCTTGATGCTGTACTGCTAGACCGAAGATGGTCATCACTATAAGGTGGACACTAGATATGGACATAGCTTGATGCTGTACTGCTAGACCAAAGATGGTCGTCACTATAAGGTGGACACTAGATATGGACATAGCTTGTCTTCTTCTTCTTCTTTCGTTCATCCGGAGTTTTTTTTCGGATGTGATTGCGTTGTGCCTGTTTACAGCAGAGCTGCGTTCTTGCGCCGTTAGGCCGACACATCCGACTTCTGCGGGCATTTGTTGACCGGGTTAACCTTCCCGGGGGTTTCTTAGGACGTTTGACTCTCACTGTTGTGGTGTTATCTCCCATCCCAGCTGGCCATATAGAACAGCCAAAGATCCTGGTCAGCCCTCAAGGGAAGGCAGGGGCAGACCATGGGCATTCCCCGCCATCCAAGGAGGCTTCCATACTTGCAGAGCCGATACATAGCGCTCTGGTACTGGGCTCACCCAAGGAATCGTCACGTCCTGCACATGGCTGCTTAGCCTCACTTCCGTATATTGGGCCTTCCGTTCACCATAGGCTGTTCTTCCGGAAACCAGAAGTATGCAGTCTGCAGATGACATCCACACAGTGAGCTTTCGATTCGGACTTTCCACGTAATGGATTTGCTATCCAAGCAATATTCCATTTCATGCCACTAGGACACTTTTCCACCTTTTATGAAGCCCACACAATGGGCTTTTGATTCGGACTTTCCACGTAATGGATTTGCTATCAAGCAATATTCCATTTCGTGCCACTAGGACACTTTTCCACCTTTTATGAAGCCCATACAGCGAGCTTTCGATTTGGACTTTCCACATAATGGATTTGCTATCCAAGCAATATTTCATTTCATGCCTCTGGGTCTTCATTCACCTTTAAATGTCAACCTGTATGTAGTTAAAGTAAGCTGCGGTCAACTTGAGCTTGTTGATATCTCCATAGAGCTTGTCCTCAAATGAAGCAGGTGTGGGCCAAAATATCTTTCTCTGTTCTGCATACGTTGGGCAATCCTGCAGCAAATGTTTTGCTGTCATTTTTCCAGTTCTACAATTACATTCATCAGTATCTCCTATCTTTAGTTTATTGAACAAGTGGTATTTCAGCCTGTTATGTCCTGTGCGGAGTCTGAAGATTGCTACTTGTTCTCTTCGGTCGAGTTTGTAATATGCATCATCCTTCTGATGGCCTGGATGCTCAGATTCCCATTTGGTTCTATAAGTGCTTTTTATCAACCTCTTTGCCTCATTATAGGTTATGTCTATGTCAGGCTGTGGTAGTCGTCCGCCCTCTTTTGACAGTCTGTCAGCCTCTTCGTTTCCAGGTATACTGCAATGTGATGGGATCCACTGTATTACAACTTTTTTGGATTTCTGGCATAGACCATGGAGTGCTGCTCTTAGGTCAGTTAGTTCTGTGCTGTTATTGCTCTTGAGTATTGAGACAGCTGACTTTGCATCTGTGAAGATAGCTATTTGCTTCTCCTTATTTTCCTCCATCAGGAGCATTTCTGCTGCAGTTTTCAAAGCCTCTACCTCCGCTTTGAAGTTACTTGAAAATTTTCCAGTTGCCATTGAATGTGTTTTTTTCACTCCATTTTTTAAATTTAGGAGAATTCCTCCTCCTCCATTCTCTATTGAATTTTTGGCTGATCCATCTGTATATGCATGGGTCCAATTCCTGCTTGGGTAATGTTCTTTTATGTAGTTTAGGGTTATTTCTCTTCTTTCGGTTTCATGCTGAGTGTTCTTTTTCTCAATACCAGGAATGTTTTCTATCATCTCAGGCAGTTGCTGCTGTCTCCAAGCTGGGAAGTTGTGTGCATTGTGTATGGGCTTGACTGTTGATATGTTAAGTATATGATCTGCCCTAATCCTTCGTTTTGCAGTTTCTACAAAGTTGCTACGCTTCAGTCTTCCCTTTCCAAAACCATTAAATCTGTTGTACATAGGGTGGTCTGTCAATCTTCTAAATTTTTCTGCTTGTTGCTGGGCTCTGCTATCTCTTCTATCCTGCATTGGTTGTAAACAAGTGATCTTTTCTAGTTCATTAATAGGCGTTGTCTTCAGGCTTCCAGTTATGATTCGCATTCCTTGGTTTTGGACTCTACTTATTTTGTTAAAGTTTGACTTAGCTGCTGTTGCCCAAGCTGCAATGCCATATTCCAGTACTGGCCTCACCCGTCCAGTATATAACTTCTTGAGAACTTTCTCATCTGCTCCCCACGTTGTACCAGCAAGCTTTTTCATGATTGCCATTCTCTGCCTTGCTCTTGTTCGATTTTTCTCAACCTGTGTCTTCCATGTCAGGCGACGATCAAAGGTGACTCCTAGATAGTTTGGATTTTCTTCATGGCGCAATATTTTTCCATTCAATACCAGCTTAGGTTGCTGAGTTTTATTTGAGAGGGAGAACACTGTGCATGTTGTTTTCTCCTCACTTATCTTCACTAGCCATGATTTTGACCAGTCCTCTAGCGCTAATAAGGCTTGCTGTATTCTGCTGTTAGCTGTACTAATATATTCTTCAGATGTCCATATGGCTAGGTCATCTGCAAAGGAGGATGTGTGTACTCTGGCTGGAAAATTTTCTGTGATGTCATTTATATATGCTAGGAATAATGTTGGTGAAAGAACTCCTCCTTGGGGGACACCTTGCTCCAGCAGCATCATTTTGCTTGTTTGTCCTTGTACTTTTGTCCTGGCAGTTCTGTTCTCAAGGTAGTGGCTGATCCATTTATACATTTTTCCACAAACATGCATGTTTTGCAGTTTTACTTTCAGTCCTTCCTTCCATACTTTATCAAATGCTTTTTCTAAATCTATCCAGACTGCTAGTGTGTGCTTTTTCTCTTGGAAGGCATCCTCTATTTCCTGAGCTATATAGGTTATTTGATCTTCAGTGGATCTGTATTTTCTGAATCCTGCTTGGTGTGGTGTTAAGAGTTTGTTTTCTTCCAGATGCCATGTTAGCCTGCCATTGATAATGCGTTCCATTAATTTTCCTACACAGCTCAGTAGACTGATAGGTCGATAGCCATTTGGTTCTTCCAGGTCTTTTCCTTTCTTTGGGACTGGTATTAGTATAGCTTCCTTCCATGCCTGTGGGACTATTCCTCTCTTCCAGCTGTTATTTAGGACTGCTAGTAGTTTCTTCTTTGCCTTGGTGCCTAGTCCTATTAGCATTTCATTTGTGATTCCATCCTTTCCTGGTGATTTCTTCTTTTTTAGGGTATTCATTGCCTGTTCCATTTCTTCCATTGTTAGATTTGCTATCATATATTCTGCTGCTGTCTCTGTATTTCTATGATGTATCTGTTTGTCTTTGATTGCTTTCTTCTGTTCGGTTGTAATATCAATGTGGTTTGCATTTGCATAGTGTTCCATTAGTGCATTTGCAGCCTTTTTGCCTGTAAGCAAGGCATTTCCTTGTTTAATTGTTATTTGTTTGTTTCTAGGTCCTTCATTGTTCATGGCTTTCACTAGTTTCCATAGTTTGTTTCCATCCCTGTCAAAATTCAGGTTTTCTGTTTTTTCCCTCCAACAATCTCTTGTTGTTTGATTTACTGTTCTTTTATATTTTGCTGAGATGGCTTTGAGAGAGATGTTTGCTTCAATTGTTTGTTCTCTCTCTGCTGTCTTCCTGGCATCTTCAACTTTGTCCTCCAAACTTTGTAGTTCTTCAGTCCAGTATGGTTTGTAATTTTTCCTCGCTCCTCTTGGAATGGACTCAGTGGCTGCCTGTATTATCGCTCTGTTTAGACTTTCCACCATTTGCTTTATGTTGCCATATCGTGTATTTATGTTTTCACAATATTTGTCTGTTAGTATGGCAAATCTGTCCCAATCTGCTCGTATGTAATTCCATCGGGGCAAAGGCTTTTTGTTCCCGTGGAACATACTCCATATTCATTTCAAGCTTGATTGGTCTATGGTCACTACCTGCTAATTGGTCCAGCACATGGCGATCGATTTTGTGGAGGATGTCTCCTGTGCAGAAAGCTAAGTCTGGAGTAGAAGTGGTAAGCCATCTTCTGGAGTAGAAGCTCGGTGTGTCATCCGCTTTGTTGAGTAGATGGAGATTTGAGTCTATTTCCCAGTCCTCCAATTCATCTCCTCTTTTGTCAGTATCTGGGTATCCCCATCTTTCTGAACGGCTATTAAAGTCTCCGACAATAATGCAGTTTGTGTCAGTTATTTTCATGTTTGAGAGTGTAAGGTCCTTATCTGCTGGGCTATACAGATTGTAGATTCTTATTTTCACGTCCTTTATCATTATATCAACACCTATAATTTCCGTTTGGTTGTCAGAGATCACAGATACTTCGCTGCAAGGTATTGTATTTCGTGTAAGTATTAGAACTCCTCCTTTGTGTCCTTCGCGGTCGAAACGTGTGGCCTGATATCCTCTGACTGAGAATTTGTGATTGGCGTTGAGGTGTGTCTCTTGAATGCATGCCACATCTATTCTATCTTTATGAAGACGCTGTGTTAGGGAGTCTTTCTTCTTGTAAACTCCTTCGGCATTCCACTGTAGTATGTTGAGTTTCCGGGGTATTTGGTCAATAGCTCTTAACCTACTCCTCTGTGCCTTGACTCCACAGCACAGGGGAAGGTGACCACCAGTAGTCATGGGTGGACCCCCTCGAGGCAGGGGGCCCGGCACTATCACCGCCTGATGGGACTTCACGGGATTAGAACCATATCGATTAATTTTGATTTGTGGCATCATGAATTAAGTTACGTTGCACTGCTTTGTCAAGCCTGTGGCTCAGTACATCCGATTTCGACAAGCATTTATTCGGGATGCTTTCCCTAGCCTTTGACTGTCCCCAGTCTACCTACAAGGCAGCAGGTTTCACGTTGCACTGCTTTGTCAAGCCTGTGGCTCAGTACATCCGATTTCGACAAGCATGTATTTGGGGTGCTTTCCCTAGCCTTTGACTGTCCCCAGTCTACCTACAAGGCAGCAGGTTTGTGTGTCTCTTCGTCTGGTCCCTCTCCCTTGACCTGTCCGACATGGGTGGCCCTACCAGTAGCTGTGCTACCGTCGGCATAGCTCTTGGGGTCATTGGGACGCACAAGCCCCTCTACCTCGTCACGGTGGACACACAGCAGAGGGGGGACATAGCTTGATGCTGTACTGCTAGACCGAAGATGGTCATCACTATAAGGTGGACACTAGATATGGACATAGCTTGATGCTGTACTGCTAGACCAAAGATGGTCATCACTATAAGGTGGACACTGGATATGGACATAGCTTGATGCTGTACTGCTAGACCAAAGATGGTCATCACTATAAGGTGGACACTAGATATGGACATAGCTTGATGCTGTACTGCTAGACCAAAGATGGTCGTCACTATAAGGTGGACACTAGATATGGACATAGCTTGATGCTGTACTGCTAGACCGAAGATGGTCATCACTATAAGGTGGACACTAGATATGGACATAGCTTGATGCTGTACTGCTAGACCAAAGATGGTCATCACTATAAGGTGGACATTGGATATGGACATAGCTTGATGCTGTACTGCTAGACCAAAGATGGTCATCACTATAAGGTGGACACTAGATATGGACATAGCTTGATGCTGTACTGCTAGACCAAAGATGGTCGTCACTATAAGGTGGACACTAGATATGGACATAGCTTGATGCTGTACTGCTAGACCGAAGATGGTCATCACTATAAGGTGGACACTAGATATGGACATAGCTTGATGCTGTACTGCTAGACCAAAGATGGTCGTCACTATAAGGTGGACACTAGATATGGACATAGCTTGTCTTCTTCTTCTTCTTCGTTCATCCGGAGTTTTTTTTCGGATGTGATTGCGTTGTGCCTGTTTACAGCAGAGCTGCGTTCTTGCGCCGTTAGGCCGACACATCCGACTTCTGCGGGCATTTGTTGACCGGGTTAACCTTCCCGGGGGTTTCTTAGGACGTTTGACTCTCACTGTTGTGGTGTTATCTCCCATCCCAGCTGGCCCATATAGAACAGCCAAAGATCCTGGTCAGCCCTCAAGGGAAGGCAGGGGCAGACCATGGGCATTCCCCGCCATCCAAGGAGGCTTCCATACTTGCAGAGCCGATACATAGCGCTCTGGTACTGGGCTCACCCAAGGAATCGTCACGTCCTGCACATGGCTGCTTAGCCTCACTTCCGTATATTGGGCCTTCCGTTCACCATAGGCTGTTCTTCCGGAAACCAGAAGTATGCAGTCTGCAGATGACATCCACACAGTGAGCTTTCGATTCGGACTTTCCACGTAATGGATTTGCTATCCAAGCAATATTCCATTTCATGCCACTAGGACACTTTTCCACCTTTTATGAAGCCCACACAATGGGCTTTTGATTCGGACTTTCCACGTAATGGATTTGCTATCAAGCAATATTCCATTTCGTGCCACTAGGACACTTTTCCACCTTTTATGAAGCCCACACAGCGAGCTTTCGATTTGGACTTTCCACATAATGGATTTGCTATCCAAGCAATATTTCATTTCATGCCTCTGGGTCTTCATGCACCTTTAAATGTCAACCTGTATGTAGTTAAAGTAAGCTGCGGTCAACTTGAGCTTGTTGATATCTCCATAGAGCTTGTCCTCAAATGAAGCAGGTGTGGGCCAAAATATCTTTCTCTGTTCTGCATACGTTGGGCAATCCTGCAGCAAATGTTTTGCTGTCATTTTTCCAGTTCTACAATTACATTCATCAGTATCTCCTATCTTTAGTTTATTGAACAAGTGGTATTTCAGCCTGTTATGTCCTGTGCGGAGTCTGAAGATTGCTACTTGTTCTCTTCGGTCGAGTTTGTAATATGCATCATCCTTCTGATGGCCTGGATGCTCAGATTCCCATTTGGTTCTATAAGTGCTTTTTATCAACCTCTTTGCCTCATTATAGGTTATGTCTATGTCAGGCTGTGGTAGTCGTCCGCCCTCTTTTGCCAGTCTGTCAGCCTCTTCGTTTCCAGGTATACTGCAATGTGATGGGATCCACTGTATTACAACTTTTTTGGATTTCTGGCATAGACCATGGAGTGCTGCTCTTAGGTCAGTTAGTTCTGTGCTGTTATTGCTCTTGAGTATTGAGACAGCTGACTTTGCATCTGTGAAGATAGCTATTTGCTTCTCTTTATTTTCCTCCATCAGGAGCATTTCTGCTGCAGTTTTCAAAGCCTCTACCTCCGCTTTGAAGTTACTTGAAAATTTTCCAGTTGCCATTGAATGTGTTTTTTTCACTCCATTTTTTAAATTTAGGAGAATTCCTCCTCCTCCATTCTCTATTGAATTTTTGGCTGATCCATCTGTATATGCATGGGTCCAATTCCTGCTTGGGTAATGTTCTTTTATGTAGTTTAGGGTTATTTCTCTTCTTTCGGTTTCATGCTGAGTGTTCTTTTTCTCAATACCAGGAATGTTTTCTATCATCTCAGGCAGTTGCTGCTGTCTCCAAGCTGGGAAGTTGTGTGCATTGTGTATGGGCTTGACTGTTGATATGTTAAGTATAGGATCTGCCCTAATCCTTCGTTTTGCAGTTTCTACAAAGTTGCTACGCTTCAGTCTTCCCTTTCCAAAACCATTAAATCTGTTGTACATAGGGTGGTCTGTCAATCTTCTAAATTTTTCTGCTTGTTGCTGGGCTCTGCTATCTCTTCTATCCTGCATTGGTTGTAAACAAGTGATCTTTTCTAGTTCATTAATAGGCGTTGTCTTCAGGCTTCCAGTTATGATTCGCATTCCTTGGTTTTGGACTCTACTTATTTTGTTAAAGTTTGACTTAGCTGCTGTTGCCCAAGCTGCAATGCCATATTCCAGTACTGGCCTCACCCGTCCAGTATATAACTTCTTGAGAACTTTCTCATCTGCTCCCCACGTTGTACCAGCAAGCTTTTTCATGATTGCCATTCTCTGCCTTGCTCTTGTTCGATTTTTCTCAACCTGTGTCTTCCATGTCAGGCGACGATCAAAGGTGACTCCTAGATAGTTTGGATTTTCTTCATGGCGCAATATTTTTCCATTCAATACCAGCTTAGGTTGCTGAGTTTTATTTGAGAGGGAGAACACTGTGCATGTTGTTTTCTCCTCACTTATCTTCACTAGCCATGATTTTGACCAGTCCTCTAGCGCTAATAAGGCTTGCTGTATTCTGCTGTTAGCTGTACTAATATATTCTTCAGATGTCCATATGGCTAGGTCATCTGCAAAGGAGGATGTGTGTACTCTGGCTGGAAAATTTTCTGTGATGTCATTTATATATGCTAGGAATAATGTTGGTGAAAGAACTCCTCCTTGGGGGACACCTTGCTCCAGCAGCATCATTTTGCTTGTTTGTCCTTGTACTTTTGTCCTGGCAGTTCTGTTCTCAAGGTAGTGGCTGATCCATTTATACATTTTTCCACAAACATGCATGTTTTGCAGTTTTACTTTCAGTCCTTCCTTCCATACTTTATCAAATGCTTTTTCTAAATCTATCCAGACTGCTAGTGTGTGCTTTTTCTCTTGGAAGGCATCCTCTATTTCCTGAGCTATATAGGTTATTTGATCTTCAGTGGATCTGTATTTTCTGAATCCTGCTTGGTGTGGTGTTAAGAGTTTGTTTTCTTCCAGATGCCATGTTAGCCTGCCATTGATAATGCGTTCCATTAATTTTCCTACACAGCTCAGTAGACTGATAGGTCGATAGCCATTTGGTTCTTCCAGGTCTTTTCCTTTCTTTGGGACTGGTATTAGTATAGCTTCCTTCCATGCCTGTGGGACTATTCCTCTCTTCCAGCTGTTATTTAGGACTGCTAGTAGTTTCTTCTTTGCCTTGGTGCCTAGTCCTATTAGCATTTCATTTGTGATTCCATCCTTTCCTGGTGATTTCTTCTTTTTTAGGGTATTCATTGCCTGTTCCATTTCTTCCATTGTTAGATTTGCCATCATATATTCTGCTGCTGTCTCTGTATTTCTATGATGTATCTGTTTGTCTTTGATTGCTTTCTTCTGTTCGGTTGTAATATCAATGTGGTTTGCATTTGCATAGTGTTCCATTAGTGCATTTGCAGCCTTTTTGCCTGTAAGCAAGGCATTTCCTTGTTTAATTGTTATTTGTTTGTTTCTAGGTCCTTCATTGTTCATGGCTTTCACTAGTTTCCATAGTTTGTTTCCATCCCTGTCAAAATTCAGGTTTTCTGTTTTTTCCCTCCAACAATCTCTTGTTGTTTGATTTACTGTTCTTTTATATTTTGCTGAGATGGCTTTGAGAGAGATGTTTGCTTCAATTGTTTGTTCTCTCTCTGCTGTCTTCCTGGCATCTTCAACTTTGTCCTCCAAACTTTGTAGTTCTTCAGTCCAGTATGGTTTGTAATTTTTCCTCGCTCCTCTTGGAATGGACTCAGTGGCTGCCTGTATTATCGCTCTGTTTAGACTTTCCACCATTTGCTTTATGTTGCCATATCGTGTATTTATGTTTTCACAATATTTGTCTGTTAGTATGGCAAATCTGTCCCAATCTGCTCGTTTGTAATTCCAGCGGGGCAAGGGCTTTTGCTCCTGTGGAACATACTCCATATTCATTTCAAGCTTGATTGGTCTGTGGTCACTACCTGCTAATTGGTCCAGCACATGGCGATCGATTTTGTGGAGGATGTCTCCTGTGCAGAAAGCTAAGTCTGGAGTAGAAGTGGTAAGCCATCTTCTGGAGTAGAAGCTCGGTGTGTCATCCGCTTTGTTGAGTAGATGGAGATTTGAGTCTATTTCCCAGTCCTCCAATTCATCTCCTCTTTTGTCAGTATCTGGGTATCCCCATCTTTCTGAACGGCTATTAAAGTCTCCGACAATAATGCAGTTTGTGTCAGTTATTTTCATGTTTGAGAGTGTAAGGTCCTTATCTGCTGGGCTATACAGATTGTAGATTCTTATTTTCACGTCCTTTATCATTATATCAACACCTATAATTTCCGTTTGGTTGTCAGAGATCACAGATACTTCGCTGCAAGGTATTGTATTTCGTGTAAGTATTAGAACTCCTCCTTTGTGTCCTTCGCGGTCGAAACGTGTGGCCTGATATCCTCTGACTGAGAATTTGTGATTGGCGTTGAGGTGTGTCTCTTGAATGCATGCCACATCTATTCTATCTTTATGAAGACGCTGTGTTAGGGAGTCTTTCTTCTTGTAAACTCCTTCGGCATTCCACTGTAGTATGTTGAGTGTCCGGGGTATTTGGTCAATAGCTCTTAACCTACTCCTCTGTGCCTTGACTCCACAGCACAGGGGAAGGTGACCACCAGTAGTCATGGGTGGACCCCCTCGAGGCAGGGGGCCCGGCACTATCACCGCCTGATGGGACTTCACGGGATTAGCACCATATCGATTAATTTTGATTTGTGACATCATGAATTAAGTTACGTTGCACTGCTTTGTCAAGCCTGTGGCTCAGTACATCCGATTTCGACAAGCATTTATTCGGGATGCTTTCCCTAGCCTTTGACTGTCCCCAGTCTACCTACAAGGCAGCAGGTTTCACGTTGCACTGCTTTGTCAAGCCTGTGGCTCAGTACATCCGATTTCGACAAGCATGTATTTGGGGTGCTTTCCCTAGCCTTTGACTGTCCCCAGTCTACCTACAAGGCAGCAGGTTTGTGTGTCTCTTCGTCTGGTCCCTCTCCCTTGACCTGTCCGACATGGGTGGCCCTACCAGTAGCTGTGCTACCGTCGGCATAGCTCTTGGGGTCATTGGGACGCACAAGCCCCTCTACCTCGTCACGGTGGACACACAGCAGAGGGGGGACATAGCTTGATGCTGTACTGCTAGACCGAAGATGGTCATCACTATAAGGTGGACACTAGATATGGACATAGCTTGATGCTGTACTGCTAGACCAAAGATGGTCATCACTATAAGGTGGACACTGGATATGGACATAGCTTGATGCTGTACTGCTAGACCAAAGATGGTCATCACTATAAGGTGGACACTAGATATGGACATAGCTTGATGCTGTACTGCTAGACCAAAGATGGTCGTCACTATAAGGTGGACACTAGATATGGACATAGCTTGATGCTGTACTGCTAGACCGAAGATGGTCATCACTATAAGGTGGACACTAGATATGGACATAGCTTGATGCTGTACTGCTAGACCAAAGATGGTCATCACTATAAGGTGGACATTGGATATGGACATAGCTTGATGCTGTACTGCTAGACCAAAGATGGTCATCACTATAAGGTGGACACTAGATATGGACATAGCTTGATGCTGTACTGCTAGACCAAAGATGGTCGTCACTATAAGGTGGACACTAGATATGGACATAGCTTGATGCTGTACTGCTAGACCGAAGATGGTCATCACTATAAGGTGGACACTAGATATGGACATAGCTTGATGCTGTACTGCTAGACCGAAGATGGTCATCACTATAAGGTGGACACTAGATATGGACATAGCTTGATGCTGTACTGCTAGACCAAAGATGGTCATCACTATAAGGTGGACACTGGATATGGACATAGCTTGATGCTGTACTGCTAGACCAAAGATGGTCATCACTATAAGGTGGACACTAGATATGGACATAGCTTGATGCTGTACTGCTAGACCAAAGATGGTCATCACTATAAGGTGGACACTGGATATGGACATAGCTTGATGCTGTACTGCTAGGTCAAAGATGGTCATCACTATAAGGTGGACACTGGATATGGACATAGCTTGATGTTGTAGTGCTAGGTCAAAGATGGTCATCACTATAAGGTGGACACTGGATATGGACATAGCTTGATGCTGTACTGCTAGACCAAAGATGGTCATCACTATAAGGTGGACACTAGATATGGACATAGCTTGATGCTGTACTGCTAGACCAAAGATGGTCATCACTATAAGGTGGACACTAGATATGGACATAGCTTGATGCTGTACTGCTAGGTCAAAGATGGTCATCACTATAAGGTGGACACTGGATATGGACATAGCTTGATGCTGTACTGCTAGGTCAAAGATGGTCATCACTATAAATTGGACACTGGATATGGACATAGCTTGATGCTGTACTGCTAGACCAAAGATGGTCATCACTATAAGGTGGACACTAGATATGGACATAGCTTGATGCTGTACTGCTAGGTCAAAGATGGTCATCACTATAAGGTGGACACTAGATATGGACATAGCTTGATGCTGTACTGCTAGACCGAAGATGGTCATCACTATAAGGTGGACACTAGATATGGACATAGCTTGATGCTGTACTGCTAGACCAAAGATGGTCGTCACTATAAGGTGGACACTAGATATGGACATAGCTTGATGCTGTACTGCTAGACCAAAGATGGTCATCACTATAAGGTGGACACTAGATATGGACATAGCTTGATGCTGTACTGCTAGACCAAAGATGGTCATCACTATAAGGTGGACACTAGATATGGACATAGCTTGATGCTGTACTGCTAGACCAAAGATGGTCATCACTATAAGGTGGACACTGGATATGGACATAGCTTGATGCTGTACTGCTAGGTCAAAGATGGTCGTCACTATAAGGTGGACACTAGATATGGACATAGCTTGATGCTGTACTGCTAGACCAAAGATGGTCATCACTATAAGGTGGACACTAGATATGGACATAGCTTGATGCTGTACTGCTAGGTCAAAGATGGTCATCACTATAAGGTGGACACTACATATGGACATAGCTTGAT
>JACEFZ010012374.1:125000-145534 GCA_014155875.1 Cepaea nemoralis
TTTTTTTTTTTCCCCTTTTTTTTATTAAAAAAATTTTTTTTTTTTTTTTTTTTTATTTTTCCCCCCTTTTTTTATTAAAAAATTTTTTTTTTTTTTTTTTTTTTTTCCCCTTTTTTTTTAAACCTTTTTTTTTTTTTTTTCTTTTTTTCCCCTTTTCCTTTTTAAAACCTTTTTTTTTTTTTTTTTTTTAAAATTTTCCTTTTTAAAACCTTTTTTTTTTTTTTTTTTTTTCCCTTTTCCTTTTTAAAACCTTTTTTTTTTTTTTTTTTTTTTCCCCTTTTTTTATTAAAAAAATTTTTTTTTTTTTTTTTTTATTTTTCCCCCCTTTTTTTTAAAAAAAATTTTTTTTTTTTTTGGGGGTTTTTTTTTTTTTTTTTTATTAAAAAATTTTTTTTTTTATTGTTTTTTTTTTTCCCTTTTTGCCTTATTATCAAATCCATGTTTTTTTAAATTTTCTTTTTTTTTTCCCTTTTTTTAAAAAAAAATTTTTTTTTTTTGGGTTTTTTTTTTAATTTTTTTTCTTTTAAAAAAAAATTTTTTTTTTTTTTTTTTTTTTTTTTCCCCTTTTTTTTAAAAATTTTTTTTTTTTTGTTTTTTTTTTTTTCCCTTTTTCCAAAAAAAATTGTTTTATTTTTTTTTTTTTAATTTTCCCCCCTTTTCCAAAAAAAATTTTTTATATGTTTTTTTTTTTCCCTTTTTTTTTTTTTCCTTTTTAAAAAATTTTTTTTTTTTTTTTTTTTTCCCTTTTTTTAAAACCCTTTTTTTGTTTTTGTTTTTTTTTTTTCCCCCCTTTTTTTTATTAAAAAATTTTTTTTTTTTTTTTTTTTATTTTTCCCCCCTTTTTTTTATTAAAAATTTTTTTTTTTTTGTTTTTTTTTTTCCCCCCCTTTTTTAAAAATTATTTTTTTTTTGTCTTTTTTTTTTCCCCCCCTTTTTTTTAAAAATTATTTTTTTTTTTTTTTTTATTTTTCCCCCCTTTTTTTTATTAAAATTTTTATTTTTATTGTTTTTTTATTTTCCCCCCTTTTTTTTATTAAAAAATTTTTTTTTTTTTTTTTTTTTTTTTCCCCTTTTTTTTTAAAAATTTTTTTTTTTATTGTTTTTCTTTTTTTCCCTTTTCCTTTTTAAAAAAATTTTTTTTTTTTTTTTTTTAAATTTTACCATTCTTGCCTTATTATCAAATCCTTTTATATTTTTTTTTTTTTTTTTCCCTTTTTTTTTAAAAAAATTTTTTTTTTATTGGGTTTTTTTTTTTTTTTTCCTTTTTAAAACCTTTTTTTTATATGTGTCCTTTTTTATTATTTCCCTTTTCCTTTTTAAAACCTTTTTTTTTTTTTTTTCTGTTTCTATTATTTCACCATTCTTGCCTTATTATCAAATCCATGTATATTTTATTGTTTTTTTTTTTTCCCCTTTTTTTATTAAAAAAATTTTTTTTTTTTTTTTTTTTTATTTTTCCCCCCTTTTTTTTTAAAAATTTTTTTTGTTTTTTTTTTTTTTTTTCCCCCCCTTTTTTAAAAATTTTTTTGTTTATTGTTTTTCCTTTTTTTCCCTTTTTTTATTAAAAAAATTTTTTTTTTTTTTTTGTTTTTTTTTTTCCCCCCCTTTTTTAAAAATTTTTTTGTTTTTTTTTTTTTTTTTCCCCCCCTTTTTTAAAAATTATTTTTTTTTTGTCTTTTTTTTTCCCCCCCTTTTTTAAAAATTTTTTTTTTTTTTTTTTTTTTTTAACCCCCTTTTTTAAAACCAAAATTTTTTTTTTTTGGGGGGTTTTTTTTTTTTTTTCCCTTTTTCCCAAAAAAAAATTTTTTATATGTTTTTTTTTTTTTTTTTCCCTTTTTTTTTTTTGTTATTTTTTTTTTTTTTTTTTTTTTTTAAAAATTTTTTTTTTTTTTTTTTTTTTTTTCCCCCCCTTTTTCCCCTTTTTTTTTTTTTTTTTTTTTTTCCCTTTTTTCCCTTTTTTCCCAAAAATTTAAAATTTTTTTTTTTTTTTTTTTTTTTTTTCCCCCCCTTTTTTAAAAATTTTTTTTTTTTTTTTTTTTTTCCCCTTTTTTTTTAAAAAAATTTTTTTGTATATGTGTCTGTTTTTTTTTCCCTTTTCCTTTTTAAAAAAATTTTTTTTTTTTTTTTTTTTTTTCCCCTTTTTTTTTAAAAATTTTTATTTTTATTTTTTTTCTATTATTTCCCTTTTCCTTTTTAAAAAATTTTTTTTTTTTTTTTTTTTTTTTTTTTTTTCACCATTCTTGGCCCTTTTTAAAATCCTTTTATATGTTGTATATGTGTCCTTTTTTTATTTCACCATTCTTCCTTTTTAAAACCTTTTTTTTTTTTTTTTTTTTTTCCCTTTTTTTTTAAAAAAATTTTTTTTTTATTTTTTTTTTATTTTTCCCCCCTTTTTTTTATTTAAAATTATTTTTTTTTTTTTTTTTTTTCCCTTTTTTTTTAAAAACCAAGTATATTTTGTATTGGGTTTTTTTTTTTCCCTTTTCCTTTTTAAAACCCTTTTTTTTTTTTTTTTTTTTTCCCTTTTCCTTTTTAAAAAAATTTTTTTTTTTTT
Source organism: Cepaea nemoralis (assembly GCA_014155875.1). Classification (NCBI taxonomy): domain Eukaryota; kingdom Metazoa; phylum Mollusca; class Gastropoda; order Stylommatophora; family Helicidae; genus Cepaea; species Cepaea nemoralis. The sequence goes on from JACEFZ010012374.1 coordinate 127,555, forward strand.
TTTTTTTTTTTTTTTTTCCCTTTTCCTTTTTAAAACCCTTTTTTTTTTTTTTTTTTTTTTTCCCTTTTCCTTTTATTAAACCCTTTAAAATTTTTTTTTTTTTTTTTTAATTTTCCCCCCTTTTTAAAAAAAAATTTTTTTTGTTTTTTTTTTAATTTTCCCCCCTTTTCCCAAAAAAAATTTTTTATATGTTTTTTTTTTTCCCTTTTTTTTTTTTTTTTTAAAAATTTTTTATATGTTTTTTTTTTTTCCCATTTTCCCCCCTTTTTTTTTTTTAAATTTTATTGTTTTTTTTTTTCCCTTTTTTCCCTTTTTTTCCCTTTTTTTTTTTGTTTGTTTTTTTTCCCTTTTTTTTTTTTTTTATTTTTAAAAATTTTTTTTTTTATTTTTTTTTTATTTAAAAACCTTTTTTTTTAAAAATTTTTTTTTTTATTTTCCCTTTTTTTTTTAAAAATTTTTTTTTTTAAAAAATTTTTTTTTTATTTTTTTTCCCTTTTTTTCCCCCCTTTTTTTTTAAAAAAAAATTTTTTTTTTTTTTCTTTTTATTATTTCCCCTTTTTTTATTTTCCCTTTTTTTTAATTTTTTCCCTTTTTTAAAATTTTTTTTTTAAAAAAATTTTTTTTTTTTTTTTTGTTTTTAAAAAACCCTTTTTTGTTTTTTCTTTTTTTTATTTTTTTTTTTTTAAAAAATTTTTTTTTTTTCCTTTTTTTTTTGGGTTTTTTTAAAAATTTTTTTTTTTTTTTTTTTCCATTTTTTTTTTTTTTTAAAATTTGATTTTTTAAAAAATTTTTTTTTTTTTAAAATTTTTTCCCTTTTTTTAAAAATTTTTTTTTTTTTTTTAAAAAAATTTTTTTTTTTTTTCCATTTTTTTTTTTATTTTCCAAAATTTTTTTCCCCGTTTTTTTTAAACCCCCCCCTTTTTTTTTGGGGTTTTTTCCCCCCTTTTTCCCCCCTTTTTTTTTGGGGGTTTAAAATTTTTTTTAAACCCCCCCCTTTTTTTTTTAAAAAAAAGTTCCGGGGTTTTTTTTTTTTTTTGGTTTTTTTTTTTTTTTTAAAATTTCCCTTTTTTAAAAAAAAAGGGGTTTTTTTTGGGTTTTTTTTTTTTTTGGTCCCCGTTTAAAAAATTAACCCAAAAAATTTTTTTTTTGGGGGGTTTTGGGGGGTTTTTTCCCGGCCCCGGGTTTGGGGGGCCCCCCTTTAAAAAAATTTTCCCCCGGCCCCCCCCCAAAACCCCCTTTTTTAAAAAAAACTTTTTGAAAAAAATTTTTTTTTTTTTTACCCCCGGGGAAATTTTTTTGGGGGAAACCCAAAAAAAATTTTTTTAAAAAATTTTTAAATTTTTTTTTCTTTTAAAAGGGGGGGGGGGGGGCCCCCCCGGGGAAAAAAAGGGGAACCCCCAAAAAATTTTTTTTTTTTTTCCCAAAAAAAAATTTTTTTTTTTTTTTTTATTAAAAGGGAAGAATTTCCCCCCAAAAAATTTAGGCCTTTTTTTTTTATTGTGTATGCATGCCTGCTGTCATATTTCACTACCCTCCCTGTATTCTAGCCTAGCGGATCGAAGCTTCAATGACCTGTCCCAGTATCCTGTCATGCCTTGGGTTATCCAGGACTACACAAGTTCTCAGCTGGGTACGCATTGTTGTTACGTTTGCAGTTGTTCATATTTTATTTGTGGTTTCATTCTACAATTTGGCTACTCATTTTAAATAGATAGTGGCTGTGTTTTGCACTGTTTTTGTTTGTTTGGTTTTTGCGCTCACTCGCTTTGAAGTCAAGCGTAGTCCATACACACTATTTATAGTAGTGATGGACTGAATTTTGCGTGTGGGTTAGCTTTCCCTATTAACAGTGTCCCTCGCCATCAGATGAACTCACTCCGACTTTAGAGGTACTTTTAATTAACGTCCCCAAGTCACAGGATGACATTTTAGTCCAGCTATCTGGTGTATGGGTCGAACCACTTACCTCAGCATCAGCACAACGGATGTTTAAGAACACGCATTCTTACCCATTCAGCCATGCGGACCTACACTGTTTTAGTGAGAATCCCAAAAGAATACTTTTTGTATGAACATTGTGCCGTACACATTGCCAGTCATGTGTCAAATACTTCAGTCAAATGGACCAGGGGTGGATGTGTTGGTGTCATGCCAGGCATGCTACGCTGATAGTGTCATCGAGTGCAGTTGCATGTGAGTTCAGCACATGTGTTTGCTGTTCACCAAGAGAGGGAAGGACTGGCACTCAGCGCGTTTGTGGATTACATGAGTACAAAGGTGAACGATTTCCCAAACCAATGTATCAGATGTCTTTTCTTTATTTGCTGTGATTGTAATATTTGTCTTTCAATTGTTTCTTCTTGTGACATTCAGATCTTGAGGATGAGTCTGTCTACAGAGATCTCAGTAAACCTGTTGGTGCTTTGAATCCTGAAAGACTGGCCAGAATTAAGGTATGAGGCATACGTTTGTTGACCTTAGTGCTACATAAAGGTCTGTGCAGAGAGCAAATACTCAATTTCATCTGTGTCATGTGCCTAACCTTGTATAGCTATGAGATACCTAGCAAGTTGGTTGTCCTTTCATGGACACAAGCACCTGTCAGACAGTGGTGTTTATGCTGTGTAGGAAGCAGGATTGAATCGATAGAGTACACTAGCAGGCATAAATATATCCTGTGTAGAAGATTAAAGTTGTCATAGATATGTACCAAATGTTCATTGCTTCTTCAAGTTCAGTTTTGATATGGGTGTCAATAAAGACAAAACCACTGTCTGAACCAATAATGAGCATTACTTATGCAGAGTACAAGTCCCATTACTTGAACAAGATATTTTGTGTTTTAATATGCTACCAATGCCAAACCTGGACAATGACAGAAAAAGAGACAAGAAAAATCACAACAGAAATGAGATTCCTGAGAAGAATACTCAACGTATCAAGAAGAGATAAGATCAGAAATGAAGAAATCAGGACTAAAGTGGGGATTAAAGCAGCACTAGATTTTATTAGAAAGCAGCAAGTCAAATGGTTTGGCCATGCAAGTAGGTTACCAGTCAACAGCATACCACAACAAGCAATGATGTACAGACCAGATGGAAACAGAGGAAGAGGCCGACCACGTAAACGTTGGATGGAGGGAATAGCAGAGTCCATGGGAATATCGATACATGAAGCCCATAATGGAGCACTCTCACGAAGTTCATACTTCACCTCGACACCGCATGATGAGATGAGATGAAAATATTAAATTATTATCACCCCAGTCACTGAGAAGTTTGTGTCAGCGTTTGTTCAATATACAAATATTTGTTTATTAATCAAATAAAGATATAATATATGTGGACTATACTTGGGTTCAAAGCGAGTGAGCGCAAAATAAAAATATATCATATAGAGTGAGTAGATTGATCATACTGTGGCTGAAATACTTCATACCCATAACAGCTAATAGGAATAATTAGTGCAAGGACACTAACAGATGGTTGAACAGATGGACCATCAGAGACACTGGGAGCCCAATCTTGATGCAAGTTGTGCGTGTGTGTGTGTGCATGTGTGCTTGCTTGCTTGCTCGCGTTGCAACTCAAGCGTTAGTCCGTACACACTACTTTAAGTAGTGCTGGACTGAATTTTGCATTGTGGATTAGCTTTCCCTATTAAGTGTCCCTCGCCATCAGGCGAACCCACTCTTGACTTCAGAGGTACTTGTAATTTACATCCCCAAGTCAAGGACACAGGTCAACATTTTAGTCCAACTGTCTGGTGTAGGGGTTGAACCCTTTACCTTGGCATCAGTACACCAGATGTTTAAGAACGCATTGTTATCCATTGTGACCTACTTGATGCTAGTGATATTAACTATCTGACAAGGAAGGAATGGTACATGTGATATTAACTATCTGACAAGGAAGGAATGGTACATGTGATATTAACTATCTGACAAGGAAGGAATGGTGACATGTGATATTAACTATCTGACAAGGAAGGAATGGTACATGTGATATTAACTATCTGACAAGGAAGGAATGGTACATGTGATATTAACTATCTGACAAGGAAGGACTGGTACATGTGATATTAACTATCTGACAAGGAAGGACTGGTACATGTGATATTAACTATCTGACAAGGAAGGAATGGTACATGTGATATTAACTATCTGACAAGGAAGGAATGGTACATGTGATATTAACTATCTGACAAGGAAGGACTGGTGCATGTGATATTAACTATCTGACAATGAAGGACTGGTACATGTGATATTAACTATCTGACAAGGAAGGAATGGTACATGTGATATTAACTATCTGACAAGGAAGGACTGGTACATGTGATATTAACTATCTGACAAGGAAGGAATGGTGCATGTGATATTAACTATCTGACAAGGAAGGACTGGTACATGTGATATTAACTATCTGACAAGGAAGGACTGGTACATGTGATATTAACTATCTGACAAGGAAGGACTGGTACATGTGATATTAACTATCTGACAAGGAAGGACTGGTACATGGTTTTCTGACTTCAACATAAGGTTTATCACTTCACATGCACATGAACAATTCAACCACATCACACTGCATTGTACACATCTTTGCAACGGCAAACTACTAAACGGAGCAATTGCCTAGTTAATCACAAACAGCCAAACAATGCTGGAGTTGATAGCAACATTTTGTAAAGGACCTGCAACTAACCTGTAACACATCCTTGTGTGACTGTTGAACATCAGCCCTTTGAGTTTCCTGCAGGCATCGGAACATTGTCTCTTCCACCAACATCTGATGTATGGAGACAGAACAACAGCTCATGAACATTAAGCCATAAGGTGAGGGCCCAAATTTTGCTGGAGCAGTAATAATAACTAGATGCATTCAGTCCTAGAAGTGTAGTCATCAGTGAGTGTGTGACAACTAAACATGAGCTTTGGGTGCACTAACTTCATTATTTCAATTCATTGTGTTACAGGAACGACTACCTGATCTCCCAGAACCCAAGTTCATGTACGGCTCTCATTATTCCACACCAGGTTATGTCCTCTTCTATCTGGCCAGAATAGGTACAGCATACTACGTTTGTGACTTGTCACCATTTATTAGCTTTTTACACATTTACACAGTTTTGTACATCAGTGCCTTATTTAGTCACTCCTCTGCTAAACTTGGGATGTGTCAGTCGTATAGGTATCCCTCATTTCAGACTATTAGTGGGTCTCTGTGTAGCTGTCTCAAGCCTGGTTCTAGATCCCCAAGAGATAACTCTGTTGTCAAGTCAGTGAAGTGTCCCCATGTCTCAGTAAGATCTGGATCTCCAAGAGATAACTGTGTTGTCATGTCAGTGAAGTCTCCCCATGTCTCAGTAAGATCTAGATCTCCAAGAGATAACTCTGTGTTGTCATGTCAGTGAAGTCTCCCCATGTCTCAGTAAGATCTAGATCTCCAAGAGATAACTCTGTTGTCAAGTCAGTGAAGTCTCCCCATGTCTCAGTAAGATCTAGATCTCCAAGAGATAACTCTGTTGTCATGTCAGTGAAGTCTCCCCATGTCTCAGTAAGATCTAGATCTCCAAGAGATAACTCTGTGTTGTCATGTCAGTGAAGTCTCCCCATGTCTCAGTAAGATCTAGATCTCCAAGAGATAACTCTGTGTTGTCATGTCAGTGAAGTCTCCCCATGTCTCAGTAAGATCTAGATCTCCAAGAGATAACTCTGTGTTGTCATGTCAGTGAAGTCTCCCCATGTCTCAGTAAGATCTAGATCTCCAAGAGATAACTCTGTTGTCATGTCAGTGAAGTCTCCCCATGTCTCAGTAAGATCTAGATCTCCAAGAGATAACTCTGTTGTCATGTCAGTGAAGTCTCCCCATGTCTCAGTAAGATCTAGATCTCCAAGAGATAACTCTGTTGTCATGTCAGTGAAGTCTCCCCATGTCTCAGTAAGATCTGGATCTCCAAGAGATAACTCTGTTGTCATGTCAGTGAAGTCTCCCCATGTCTCAGTAAGATCTAGATCTCCAAGAGATAACTCTGTTGTCATGTCAGTGAAGTCTCCCCATGTCTCAGTAAGATCTAGATCTCCAAGAGATAACTCTGTTGTCATGTCAGTGAAGTCTCCCCATGTCTCAGTAAGATCTAGATCTCCAAGAGATAACTCTGTTGTCATGTCAGTGAAGTCTCCCCATGTCTCAGTAAGATCTAGATCTCCAAGAGATAACTCTGTGTTGTCATGTCAGTGAAGTCTCCCCATGTCTCAGTAAGATCTAGATCTCCAAGAGATAACTCTGTTGTCAAGTCAGTGAAGTCTCCCCATGTCTCAGTAAGATCTAGATCTCCAAGAGATAACTCTGTTGTCATGTCAGTGAAGTCTCCCCATGTCTCAGTAAGATCTAGATCTCCAAGAGATAACTCTGTTGTCATGTCAGTGAAGTCTCCCCATGTCTCAGTAAGATCTAGATCTCCAAGAGATAACTCTGTTGTCATGTCAGTGAAGTCTCCCCATGTCTCAGTAAGATCTAGATCTCCAAGAGATAACTCTGTTGTCATGTCAGTGAAGTCTCCCCATGTCTCAGTAAGATCTAGATCTCCAAGAGATAACTCTGTTGTCATGTCAGTGAAGTCTCCCCATGTCTCAGTAAGATCTAGATCTCCAAGAGATGACTCTGTGTTGTCATATCAGTGAAATCTTCCCATATCTCAGTAAGATCTGGATCCCCAAGAGATGACTCTGTTGTCATGTCAGAAGTCTCCCCACGTCTCAGTAAGATCTAGATCCCCAAGAGATGACTCTGTTGTCATGTCAGAAGTCTCCCCACGTCTCAGTAAGATCTAGATCCCCAAGAGATGACTCTGTTGTCATGTCAGTGAAATCTTCCCACGTCTCAGCATGCCTAGGGACGAGCCCTGGCAGGTTTCTTGAGTTGTTGTATAGGTATTATTGAAAGAAGTAGCCAGCTGGAGGATGTTGATATCCCCATAGAGCTGTCCTGTATTGAACTTTGAAGTCTGCCCAGGGTTAAATAAACACACACAGTGGCTGACTGCACTGAAGCTGTGAACATGTACAGAATACAACTCAACACAATAAAGTGCAGTAGGCTCAACATGACATGGATATGTTCTCAAGTCATGGAGGATGTTGAGCAACAAGCCAGCAAACAAAGACATTACAGAAAACATGTTGGAGTCATGCGGCCACCTGGCTGTCAACTGATCACATAGGCAAACAGATCACATCATCTAGCAGTCAGAGCTCACTTTGGTGTACCATTTCAGATACTGCTGTTGGGGTGTCACAGATATAGTCATGGCATAATGATGTGAGATGACCAGCTCCCTTCCTCATTATGTGTTCACATACACACCAGGATGTCACCACAGATGTTTGGTATATGAGCTCAGCTGACTGTAACACAATGTTTTTGTAACCACTACACTACAGCTGTTTGGTATATCAGCTCAGCTCACTGTAACACAATTTTCATTGCGTTTATTTTCTAGCTCCTGAGTATGTCTTGTGTCTTCAGAATGGCAAATTTGATCACCCAGACCGCATGTTCAACAAGTGAGTGTTGTCATTGTTTGTTTGTGACCTGTCTTGTCTTCATTCTACAGTACATGTTACGGTATTTAGCAGATCTTGATTGGTAATACACACAATAATGGAAGGCGTGGTTGCGTATCTGGAGCACCAGGTATGGAGTTAATACACCGGTAGGCTCCCAGAGCTCTACAGGAGGTATATCGACGACTGCTTCAGTGTTTCAGACATGTCCTTGTCTGATCTCCAGGACTTCATTGCCTTTTTCTCTGACTTTCATCCTAGCATCAGACTCACCTCCACTATTTCTTCGTCAGTTGTCAATTTCTTAGATCTAACAGTCTCTTTACGTTCTGTGGGTCTATGCACGATGGTTTATTATAAACCAACTGACTCTCACGAATTCCTTCTCTGTACCCCCTCCCATCCTCCCTCTTGTAAGGGTTCTATTCCTTTCTCCCAACTGTTATGTCTCTGGTGGCTTTGTCAGGATAATGACGACTTCCGTTACAAAGCCCACAAAATGTTGGATTTCTTCCGCCTTCGTAATTATCCTGAGTATATTCTGTCTGCAGCTCTTTACCACTGCCAGTCTATCAGTCATGCCAAGGCTCTCTCCTCCAGGCCTAAACCAAACATATCTTCTATACACCTGCCTGGCTTCTCACAAACACATCTCCTACACACCTGGCTGGCTTCTCACAAACATGTCTCCTACACACCTGGCTGGCTTCTCACAAACATGTCTCCTACACACCTGGCTGGCTTCTCACAAACACATCTCCTACACACCTGCCTGGCTTCTCACTAACACATCTACACACCTGGCTGGCTTCTCACAAACACATCTCCTACACACCTGGCTGGCTTCTCACAAACACATCTCCTACACACCTGACTGGCTTCTCACAAACACATCTCCTACACACCTGACTGGCTTCTCACAAACACATCTCCTACACACCTGACTGGCTTCTCACAAACACATCTCCTACAGACCTGCCTAACTTCTCACAAACACATCTCCTACACACCTGACTGGCTTCTCACAAACACATCTCCTACAGACCTGCCTAACTTCTCACAAATACATCTCCTACACACCTGGCTGGCTTCTCACAAACACATCTCCTACACACCTGCCTGGCTTCTCACAAACACAACTCCTACACACCTGCCTGGCGTCTCAAAAATACATCTACTACACACCTGACTGGCTTCTCACAAACACATCTCCTACACACCTGTCTGGCTTCTCACAAACACATCTCCTACACACCTGGCTGGCTTCTCACAAACACATCTCCTACACACCTGGCTGGCTTCTCACAAACACATCTCCTACACACTTGCCTGGCTTCTCACAAACACATCTCCTACACACCTGGCTGGCTTCTCATAAACACATCTCCTACACACCTGGCTGGCTTCTCACAAACACATCTCCTACACACCTGGCTGGCTTCTCACAAACACATCTCCTACACACCTGCCTAGCTTCTCACAAACACATCTCCTACACACCTGGCTGGCTTCTCATAAACACATCTCTTACACACCTGCCTGGCTTCTCACAAACACATTTCCTACACACCTGGCTGGCTTCTCACAAACACATCTCTTACACATCTGCCTGGCTTCTCACAAACACATCTCCTACACACCTGACTGGCTTCTTACAAACACATCTCCTACACACCTGCCTGGCTTCTCACAAACACATCTACACACCTGCCTGGCTTCTCACAAACACATCTCCTACACACCTGACTGGCTTCTCACAAACACATCTCCTACACACCTGCCTGGCTTCTCACAAATACATCTCCTACACACCTGGCTGGCTTCTCACAAACACATCTCCTACACACCTGCCTGGCTTCTCACAAACACATCTCCTACACACCTGGCTGGCTTCTCACAAACACATCTCCTACACACCTGCCTGGCTTCTCACTAACACATCTCCTACACACCTGCCTGGCTTCTCACAAACACATCTCTTACATACCTGCCTGGCTTCTCACAAACACATCTCTTACACACCTGACTGGCTTCTCACAAACACATCTCCTACACACCTGCCTGGCTTCTCACAAACACATCTACACACCTGCCTGGCTTCTCACAAACACATCTCCTACACACCTGACCGGCTTCTCACAAACACATCTCCTACACACCTGCCTGGCTTCTCACAAATACATCTCCTACACACCTGGCTGGCTTCTCACAAACACATCTCCTACACACCTGCCTGGCTTCTCACAAACACATCTCCTACACACCTGGCTGGCTTCTCACAAACACATCTCCTACACACCTGCCTGGCTTCTCACTAACACATCTCCTACACACCTGCCTGGCTTCTCACAAACACATCTCTTACACACCTGCCTGGCTTCTCACAAACACATCTCCTACACACCTGCCTGGCTTCTCACAAACACATCTCTTACACACCTGCCTGGCTTCTCACAAACACATCTCCTACACACCTGCCTGGCTTCTCACAAACACATCTCTTACACACCTGCCTGGCTTCTCACAAACACATCTCCTACACACCTGACTGGCTTCTCACAAACACATCTCCTACACACCTGGCTGGCTTCTCACAAACACATCTCCTACACACCTGGCTGGCTTCTCACTAACACATCTACACACCTGCCTGGCTTCTCACAAACACATCACTTACACAGCTGCCTGGCTTCTCACAAACACATTGTTTATGTGGTTGTTTCGGGATTTGAAATTTAAATATTGAGCACAACCCACTACTGGCAATGCCGATCGCATTCTGGTATGAACCTAAGGCCTATCCACATCAATATGGAAGCACTATACTCGAGTTTCGCCCTCGTTTGAGCTCATCAGTAGTGCATATCCCTGACCGGATCCGGAAACAGTCCCGGATCACGCATGTGAAGCAGGTGTGTAACCATGTACTGATGAGCTCAAACGATGGGTAGCGTTGTGATGTTCTGTTGTGATAGTTTGGTGTGTCCAGTGTGTGCCGCGTGGTTACACACCCGCTTCACACGCGTGATCCGGGACTGTTTCCGGATCCGGTCAGGGATATGCACTACTGATGAGCTCAAACGAGGGCGAAACTCGAGTATAGTGCTTCCATATTGATGTGGATAGGCCTTAGGTTCATACCAGAATGCGATCGGCGTTGCCAGTAGTGGGTTGTGCTCAATATTTAAATTTCAAATCCCGAAACAACCACATAATCAATTGATTATTGCTCACTGGATTTAGGAGGCCTGGTGTTCCTTGCCAGTGAGAAGTCCTGATCGTTCGGGTCCCATCGATTGACGGACGTCGGTCGCGGCGATTGGGCAATCTTGAGCATAGCCTACGATGGATAGCGTTGTGATGTTCTGTTGCGATAGTTTGGTGTGTCCAGTGTGTGCAGCGTGGTTACACACCCGCTTCACACGCGTGATCCGGGACTGTTTCCAGATCCGGTCAGGGATATGCACTACTGATGAGCTCAAACGAGGGCGAAACTCGAGTATAGTGCTTCCATATTGACGTGGATAGACCTTAGGTTCATACCAGAATGCGATCGGCGTTGCCAGTAGTGGGTTGTGCTCAATATTTAAAACACATTGTTGATTGAATGTTGCAGTCTGTATGACACCTTCCACAACGTTCTAACCGGAGCCTCAGACTTCAAGGAGCTGATCCCAGAGTTTTACACCGGTTCTGGAGATTTCCTTCTGCATCGAGGGGTAGGCCATCTCACCTGGGTCTTGTGTGCTCATGCACTTTTAGATGTGTTTGTGTATGGAGTATGTGTAACTGTGTGTTTGTGTACTTTTAGTCGTGCTTGTGTATGGAGTGTGTAACTGTGTGTTTGTGTACTTTTAGATGTGCTTGTGTATAATGTATGTACCTGTGTGTTTGTGTACTTTTAGATGTGCATGTGCATAGTTGGTGTACCTGTGTGCTTGTGTACATGTAGGCAATAAGATATATTTTGATAATTGTAGGATTACATTTATGGCAATTAGTTCTTCTGTGAGAAATGTTGTATTGAAACCTAACTGCTGTTAGAAGTTGTATGTTTCATGTGTTTAAATGTGTGTTTGATTATTGCACTGTAATAAAGTTGTGTAATGTAATGCACATTGCATTAATGTTGTATAATTACACACACTGCTTTAATGTTGTACAGTTACACACTGCATTAATGTTGTACAATTACACACACTGCTTTAATGTTGTACAATTACACACACATCATTAATGTTGTGCAATTACACACACTGCATTAATGTTGTACAATTACACACACTGCTTTAATATTGTACAATTAAACACACTACTTTAATGTTGTACAATTACACACACTGCTTTAATGTTGTACAATTACACACACTGCTTTAATGTTATACAATTACACACACTGCATTAATGTTGTACAATTACACACACTGCTTTAATGTTGTACAATTACACACACTGCTTTAATGTTCAATTACACACACTGCATTAATGTTGTACAATTACACACACTGCATTAAAGTTGTACAATTACACACACAGCTTTAATGTTGTACAATTACACACACAGCATTAATGTTGTACAATTACACACACTGCTTTAATGTTGTACAATTACACACACAGCTTTAATGTTGTACAATTACACACACTGCTTTAATGTTGTACAATTACACACACTGCTTTAATGTTGTACAATTACACACACTGCTTTAATGTTGTACAATTACACACACTGCTTTAATGTTGTACAATTACACACACTGCTTTCAAGTTGTACAATTACACACACTGCTTTAATGTTGTACAATTACACACACTGCTTTAATGTCGTACAATTACACACACATCATTAATGTTGTACAATTACACACACTGCTTTAATGTCGTACAATTACACACACATCATTAATGTTGTACAATTACACACACTGCATTAAAGTTGTACAATTACACACACTGCTTTAATGTTGTACAATTACACACACTGCTTTAAAGTTGTACAATTACACACACTGCTTTAATGTTGTACAATTACACACACTGCTTTAATGTTGTACAATTACACACACTGCTTTAAAGTTGTACAATTACACACACTGCTTTAATGTTGTACAATTACACACACTGCTTTAATGTTGTACAATTACACACACTGTTTTAAAGTTGTACAATTACACACACTGCTTTAATGTTGTACAATTACACACACTGCTTTAATGTTGTACAATTACACACACAGCTTTAATGTTGTACAATTACACACACTGCTTTAATGTTGTACAATTACACACTGCTTTAATGTTGTACAATTACACATTGCTTTAATATTGTACAATTACACACACATCATTAATGTTGTACAATTACACACACATCATTAATGTTGTACAATTACACACACTGCATTAAAGTTGTACAATTACACACACTGCTTTAATGTTGTACAATTACACACACTGCTTTAATGTTGTACAATTACACACACTGTTTTAATGTTGTACAATTACACATTGCTTTAATGTTGTACAATTACACACACATCATTAATGTTGTACAATTACACACACATCATTAATGTTGTACAATTACACACACTGCATTAATGTTATACAATTACACACACTGAATTAATGTTGTACAATTACACACACTGCATTAATGTTGTACAATTACACACACTGCATTAATGTACAATTACACACACTGCATTATTGTTGTACAATTACACACACTGCATTAATGTTGTAAAATTACACACACTGCATTAATGTTGTACAATTGCACACATCATTAATGTTGTGCAATTACACACACTGCATTAATGTTGTGCAATTACACACACATCATTAATGTTGTACATTTACACACACTGCATTAATGATGTACAATTACACACACTGCATTAATGTTGTACAATTACACACACATCATTAATGTTGTACATTTACACACACTGCATTAATGTACAATTACACACACACCATTAATGTTGTACAATTACACACACTGCATTAATGTTGTACAATTACACACACTGCATTAATGTTGTACAATTACACACACACACACACATCATTAATGTTGTACATTTACACACACATCATTAATGTACAATTACACACACTGCATTAATGTTGTATATTTACACACATCATTAATGTACAATTACACACACATCATTAATGTTGTACATTTACACACATTGCATTAATGTACAATTAAACACACATCATTAATGTTGTACATTTACACACACTGCATTAATGTTGTACAATTACACACACTGCATTAATGTTGTACAATTACACACACATCATTAATGTTGTACATTTAAACACTGCATTAATGTACAATTACACAATCATTAATGTTGTAGAATTACACACACTGCATTAATGTTGTACAATTACACACACTGCATTAATGTTGTACATTTACACACACTGCATTAATGTTGTACAATTACACACACTGCATTAATGTTGTACATTTACACACACTGCATTAATGTTGTACAATTACACACACTGCATTAATGTTGTACATTTACACACACTGCATTAATGTTGTACAATTACACACACACACACACATCATTAATGTTGTACATTTACACACACTACATTAATGTACAATTACACACACTGCATTAATGTACAATTACACACACTGCATTAATGTACAATTACACACACTGCATTAATATACAATTACACACACTGCTTTAATGTTGTACAATTACACACACTGCTTTAATGTTGTACAATTTCACACACTGCATTAATGTTGTACAATTACACACACTGCATTAATGTTGTACAATTACACACACTGCATTAATGTTGTACAATTACACACACTGCTTTAATGTTGTACAATTACACACACTGCATTATTGTTGTACAATTACACACACTGCATTAATGTTGTACATTACACACACTGCTTAATGTTGTACAATTACACACTGCTTTAATGTTGTACAATTACACACACTGCATTAATGTTGTACAATTACACACACTGCTTTAATGTTGTACAATTACACACACTGCTTTAATGTTGTACAATTACACACACTGCTTTAATGTTGTACATTTACACACACATCATTAATGTTGTACAATTACACACACTGCTTTAATGTTGTACAATTACACACACTGCTTTAATGTTGTACAATTACACACACTGCATTAATATTGTACAATTACACACATTGGATTAATGTTGTACAATTACACACACATAATTAATGTTGTACATTTACACACACTGCATTAATGTACAATTATACACACTGCATTAATGTTGTACAATTACACACACACATCATTAATGTTGTACATTTACACACACTGCATTAATGTACAATTACACACACTGCATTAATATACAATTACATACACTGCATTAATGTACAATTTCACACACTGCATTAATGTTGTACAATTACACACACATCATTAATGTACAATTACACACACTGCATTAATGTTGTACAATTACACACACTGCATTAATGTTGTACATTTACACACACTGCTTTAATGTTGTACAATTACACACACTGCTTTAATGTACAATTACACACACATCATATTGTTGTACAATTACACACACTGTATTAATGTTGTACATTTACACACACTGCATTAATGTACAATTACTCACACTGCATTAATGTTGTACAATTACACACACTGCATTAATGATGTACAATTACACACACTGCATTAATGTACAATTACACACACTGCATTAATGTTGCACAATTACACACACTGCTTTAGTGTTGTACAGTTACACACACTGCATTAATGTTGTACAATTACACACACTGCATTAATGTTGTACAATTACACACACTGCTTTAATGTTGTACAATTACACACACTGCATTATTGTTGTACAATTACACACACTGCATTAATGTTGTACAATTACACACACTGCTTTAATGTTGTACAATTACACAAACTGCTTTAATGTTGTACAATTACACACACTGCATTAATGTTGTACAATTACACACACTGCTTTAATGTTGTACAATTACACACACTGCTTTAATGTTGTACAATTACACACACTGCTTTAATGTTGTACATTTACACACACATCATTAATGTTGTACAATTACACACACTGCTTTAATGTTGTACAATTACACACACTGCTTTAATGTTGTACAATTACACACACTGCATTAATATTGTACAATTACACACATTGGATTAATGTTGTACAATTACACACACATAATTAATGTTGTACATTTACACACACTGCATTAATGTACAATTATACACACTGCATTAATGTTGTACAATTACACACACACATCATTAATGTTGTACATTTACACACACTGCATTAATGTACAATTACACACACTGCATTAATATACAATTACATACACTGCATTAATGTACAATTTCACACACTGCATTAATGTTGTACAATTACACACACATCATTAATGTACAATTACACACACTGCATTAATGTTGTACAATTACACACACTGCATTAATGTACAATTACACACACTGCATTAATGTTGTACAATTACACACACTGCATTAATGTTGTACAATTACACACACATCATTAATGTTGTACATTTACACACACATCATTAATGTACAATTACACACACTGCATTAATGTTGTACATTTACACACACTGCATTATTGTTGTACAATTACACACACTGCATTAATGTTGTAGAATTACACACACTGCTTTAATGTTGTACAATTACACACACTGCTTTAATGTTGTACATTTACACACACATCATTAATGTTGTACAATTACACACACTGCTTTAATGTTGTACAATTACACACACTGCTTTAATGTTGTACAATTACACACACTGCATTAATGTTGTACAATTACACACATTGCATTAATGTTGTACAATTACACACACATAATTAATGTTGTACATTTACACACACTGCATTAATGTACAATTATACACACTGCATTAATGTTGTACAATTACACACACACATCATTAATGTTGTACATTTACACACACTGCATTAATGTACAATTACACACACTGCATTAATATACAATTACACACACTGCATTAATGTACAATTACACACACTGCATTAATGTACAATTACACACACTGCATTAATGTACAATTACACACACTGCATTAATGTTGTACAATTACACACACTGCATTAATGTTGTACAATTACACACACTGCATTAATGTACAATTACACACACTGCATTAATGTTGCACAATTACACACACTGCTTTAATGTTGTACAGTTACACACACTGCATTATTGTTGTACAATTACACACACTGCATTAATGTTGTACAATTACACACACTGCTTTAATGTTGTACAATTACACACACTGCATTATTGTTGTACAATTACACACACTGCATTAATGTTGTACAATTACACACACTGCTTTAATGTTGATACCAATTACACCACCTGCTTTAATGTTGTACAATACACACACTGCTTAATGTTGTACAATTACAACACACTGCTTTAATGTTGTACAATTACACACACTGCTTTAATGTTGTACAATTCACACACTGCATTATTGTTTGTACACATTACACACACTGCATTAATCTTGTAGAATTACACACACTGCTTTAATGTTGTACAATTACACACACTGCTTTAATGTTGTACATTTACACACACATCATATAATGTGTACAATTACACACAGTGCTTTAATGTTGTACAATTACACACACTGCTTTAATGTTGTTACAATTACACACACTGCATTAATATTGTACAATTACACACATTGGATAATGTTGTACAATTACACACACATAATTAAGTTGTACATTTACACACACTGCATTAATGTACAATTATACACACTGCATTAATGTTGTACAATTACACACACACATCATTAATGTTGTACATTTACACACACTGCATTAATTGTACATACACACATGCATACTATACAATAACACACGCATAGTACAATTCACACACTGCATTACTGTTGTCAACACATCAAGATGCAATTAACCTGCATACTGGCAATTACACATGCTTTAAAGTACAATTACACAACTGCATTAAAGTTTTAATTAACACACTGCATTTTAAAGTTTTACAATTACACACACTCATTAATGTTTTACATTTTCACACACTCTTTTTTTACAAATTTAAACACATTTTTGTACATTTACACAACTCTTATTTTTTACAATTACACACACGCATTAAGTTGTAAATTACACACACTCTTTAAGTTGTCAATTTCACACATCTTTAAAAGTTGTAATTACACAAAATTTAATGTTGTACAATTACACACACGCTTTAATGTTTTACAATACCACACTTTAATGTTGTACAATTTCACACAACTTTAATGTTTT